>JADBJO010005942.1:0-45000 GCA_016801955.1 Conus betulinus | reverse complement strand
ATCACCTTTGTATCACCACCCCCATCTCGTTTGAAACGCTTGTGAGAAGTCGAGTTCAAAAGCTGACGAACCTCAACCTAGCCCAAGGAGTATAAAGACAGCATAAATCAGAGTTTCATGATTTTGTGACCACAAACGTGGATGAAGTTCTACAACCGATCGATGATGATGAAGACATTAGCGCTTTTTGTGTCACTGTGTCAGACGATTCATTTGATGAAGAACAACTTGATGTACCCAAGTGTCTGTGAAATGGGATGATGCAGGCCTTAGACACTCCATGTTTGTCCATGTTAGTCGTCTTGACATCAGCAGAGAGTGGAGCTGGAGGCAAAATATCAAAGTGTTGCTGACCCAGATTTTGAGCGAGGCGCGCTGACCAGTCGAGTGGTTCAACCACAGAGGGGGCAGTGAGAGAGACATGCCATAGCCTTTGTCATGTGCTAACACACTGAGCGAGGCAAACGTGTGAGCATGTTGTATGTGGCAGACCTGGCATGCAGCCAAGTGCAGGGAGAGGAGCTGCTGGTCCAGGTCAGACTGACTGACAGTCATTGCACCGTATTACTTCAACTGTGTTTACGCTGTCACTTTGGGCAGGGGTCCAAAAGAGAGTGGACTGAGGATTGTGGGCGTGGCAGGGGGTGTGGCAGTGCGTTTGTGTGTGTATGTGCATGTGTGTGTATGTTTTTGTGTGCGTGTGAGAGAGAGTGTATGATTGTGTGTGTGAACAATGTGTGTGTGTGTGTGTGTGTGTGTGTGTGTGTGTGTGTGTGTGTGTGTGTATGTGTGTGTGTGTGTGTAAAAATGTGTATGTGTGTGTGTGAAAAGAGGCAGATATCTTACAATAATTATCTCAACAGGTGTGAGCAGAGAAAGAGGCTGAGGAAGAGGGGTTCTGCAGGGACGAGGGAGAGGTGTGGTGCTGGCATCATCCCCTCGCATAACCAAACATGACCCAGCCAGACATACCAACCTTCACACAACCTGGCCTCAAGACACCAGTTGAAAGGGAAGGCCTACTGATTATAGCTGGCTTTTCTAGACTGATGAACTGATTGACCACTTCATAACTTAACTAATCATTATGCAGAAAAGTATGCCTATATGTACTTTCTTTCAGTAGTTTGGATGCTAGAATTCTTTAAAAATCATTACTCTCCATGACCAGTAACCCCTTGGTTCTTTCAGTAGTTTGGATGCCAGAATTTTTCAAAAATTATTACTTTACGACCAGTAACCCTTGGCAAATGGTTACACTTGAGCATGAAAAGCGTGTGGCACTCAAAGGTTAAACCAAACTGGGAGAAAAGGCTGAACACAGCTGAAGGGCAAAGCCTTCACACCTGGTGTGGATTGTGTAATGGATCTGATCATGTGGTGGACACAGGGTAGGTTCACTGGTAAGATTACACGCATTTTCCATTGAACATTGATACTGTAAAGTCAATGTCATCAAGTTTGTCTATATATGACCTAATGCATTTTCATGGAATATTAAAACTTTCCAGTTATATATAGTTAACATGTAGAATTTTTGCATGTCCTGTTAACCCTTTCACCGCCAGACATTCTATTTTGCATAAATCCCCATCGCCAGCCATTCTTCCAAAAAAGCTCTTATTGTATACCAGCATATGTGAAACGCAGATATCTCTGGAACTAAACAACCAATTCTCATGCTATTTTTTGTACAATGGAGGAGATACACTGTACTTTTATTATATCATAACATGTTAGTAATGGTAAGTCAACAACAATTTCAATTTTTTAGTGATTTCAAGTGCAAAAAAAAAAAAGCAAAATAAAAAAAGAATGTTATGTTTCTTCTAAGCGTAAAAAAAAAAGAAAGAATGCCAACAAACTCTCAACAATGGAGGAAAAAATACTCCACTCACAACTGAAGAGCAGAAAGTATGGTATTTCCAACAGAAAAGTGCATGAAACAGCCACAAATACAACTACTCCAATAGCAGGGGGACACACACACACACACACACACACACACACACACACACACACATTCTTATGCTAACTGGTACACATGTAAGAAAGAAAAACACACACACACACACACACACACACACACACACACACACACACACACACACACACACACACACACACACACACACACACACACACGTCTTTCACTCTCAACAGTAATATATATTTTTTTTTTTTTTTATCACACAAATTCATTCATGTTGTGTTGTGCCCTGTCATTCAGTTGATCTATATAATCGGCTGTACACCCACTCGAATCACGTCAGTGCTACTTGCCTCTCACGTGTCAGTTGGCCACGCCCCCTTCAACCTCGACCAGCAAGAGTCGGCCCGCAGCGTGTGTGTGAAGTTCGTTGCCTAAAAGTCTTAGTTGGCTCCCTCACATAGAGTTAGTGAACAGTCAGTCAGTGCTGGCTGGCTCAACGCAAAAACACTGGGGCACACGTGGTAGGGTAGTAAGTGGGCGTCTTATCCGCCTCTCATAACAAGTTGGCCACGGTCCAACGCTTCACGTTGGAATAATTCGGTCAAGCCCTCACTATCGTTCTTTACTCGTGACTGTCTGGGTCTTCTTCATCTGTATTAGGAACAACCGACCGTCTATTCAATATTCCCAGCACTTGATCTGTGGTAAATGTACGGCAAGGTCGAGTACGTAAAGTGCTTGGTGGTGACGTCATAGTGAATGGAAAATCAATCGGAATAAAGTCAATAAAACACTGAACTGAATAGTGTTCTGACAAAGCAAATGGCTGTGAGCATGGGCCAGACCATCCCCCAACTATGACGTTTATTGCTGGCTTTTTATCTCATGAACTAGGATCGTGAGAGTATCGGGAGTTAGGTCACCCTACTTTGTCGCCAAAAGGCGCCCTTGGCGCGCTCTGCCAACTCGTCGCCAAAAAGCGCCTATGGTGGTGAAAGGGTTAAAAAAAAAAAAAAAGTATATGGCAAGTAATTCCTTCAGTCTATACCAACCACTGCTTCCCCTGGTCTCATTCACTTTGACAGACTTCTGACCTCTCCTAAGTGTCCTAGTTCAGTACTGTCACCTGCTGTCTGTGGGACATACCCATTAAAACCTGCAACCCCTGAAAAGAAGGAAAGTGAGAGGCCTCTAAAGGTATGATGAATCTAGAGCCCATGAATCATGGGCCAGACAACTCACGTTCCACCACAAAGTTCTCTGGACACTGTTTCATCCTGGTCTCCAATCTGGACCATCGTCACTTCTGAAGGATATTCCTGTGAAAAATCAATGGGAAGAAAAGCAAAATGTGATCAGGAATGTCTTCTTTAATTTGCGTGCTAGCACTCCCATTTTATGAGATGTTGACAATTACCACTTTTAAAGAAAATCAAAAAGATTGCATGTGACAAATGGCATCTTTCTTGCAATTTATGCACAAACCGGTGAGTTATAAAACTGTCATACCCATAAAGTATCTATTAACAATTATTGTGTGTAAAGGTATATTTGCAGCTAAAATCAATTCAAAATTACTGGTACCTGTAGAGAGAAGATCAAGAAATAAGTGAAACCTTACATGCACACACACACACACACATATTCATGTACTTCAAGCAGAGAGATATGGGCAAGACAGAAAAAAAAAAATACTGAACACCACAACATGCAAACACATGCACAAGGACAGACAATACAGAATAATGAATGGAAATGTACATCACATACAGACAAACATACATACACCTCACAAACTTATAACTACTTGTACATGCATGTACATATACACATGTGTTCACACAGGTGCACAGATACACCCACACACACGCACACACGCACACACACACACACACACACACACACACACCACAAAGAGACACACACAAAGAGACACACAGACTTACACACACACACACACCTACCCTCATTAGGCACGAAAACAATGTCATCACAGTCCAGTGCCTGTTGCAGTTTCATCTGGTGCCCTGTGTGAACAGTGTGGCCATGACGGACTGCACACTGCACACTCCTCTCAATCTCCTTCAGCTTGTCACTGGACAGCTTCTCCTGCAGGCAAACATTCCTCCTTCACCACGGAATGAATGAACAACTCCTGTCACCGCTGACCATCTGTGCATGGAATCTTGACTGACTCTATTCCATTGTCATTTGGCTGTGACAACTCACAACATCATAAAACTTGGCAAGCAGACACTTCTTGTGCAAAATTAAAAGAAAAAAAAAAAAAAAAAAACAGAAAAAAAATCTTTCACGTAGTGCACATACACAGGAACACATACATGCATTATGTTTACCTACATATTAATAGACACATGCAGGCAAAAACTCACACACACACATTTTCATTCCTTTCTTCTCTTCACCTCTGCTCTGTTCCTGACAAAACACTGAATCCATGACGAACGATGACAAAATATTCAGGATACACTTTATACATGTACTCTAACAAAGGTTGTTCACGTCTTCTATGACCACAGCAAATGTATCTTAAACTGAATATAAATATTTTTGCAGTGATTTTTGTAGCTGTACTGACACTTTCTAAATTCAGATGGCTTTTCATTTACATGAATGCAAAAATGTAATGTGCCTATGGTTGTATGTATACTGTATGTACATGTTTGTTGTGATATTTTAAGTCTGTGAAAATCTGGAAGTCCTCTTGTCTCAGTACGTATCCCAAAAATACTTTCAATGACAACGCAGAAGACTGATGACACCAATCCCTCATCAAGAAGACTGATGACACCAATCCCACATCAAAAAGACTGATCACACCAATCCCACATCAAGAAGACTGATGACACCAATCCCACATCAAGAAGACTGATCACACCAATCCCACATCAAGAAGACTGATGACACCAATCCCACATCAAGAAGACTGATCACACCAATCCCACATCAAGAAGACTGATCATAACAATCCTACATCAAGAAGACTGATGACACCAACCCCACATCAAGAAGACTGATGACACCAACCCCACATCAAGAAGACTGATGACACCAATCCCTCATCAAGAAGACTGATGACACCAATCCCTCATCAAGAAGACTGATGACACCAATCCCACATCAAGACTGATGACACCAATCCCACATCAAGAAGACTGATTATACCAATCCCACATCAAGAAGACTGATCACACCAATCCCACATCAAGAAGACTGATGACACCAATCCCACATCAAGAAGACTGATCACACCAATCCCACATCAAGAAGACTGATGACACCATCCCACATCAAGAAGACTGATGACACCAATCCCACATCAAGAAGACTGATCACACAATCCCACATCAAGAAGACTGATCATACCAATCCCACATCAAGAAGACTGATGACACCAACCCCACATCAAGAAGACTGATGACACCAATCCCTCATCAAGAAGACTGATGACACCAATCCCTCATCAAGAAGACTGATGACACCAATCCCTCATCAAGACTGACGACGACACCAATCCCACATCAAGACTGATGACACCAATCCCACATCAAGAAGACTGATTATACCAATCCCACATCAAGAAGACTGATCACACCAATCCCACATCAAGAAGACTGATGACACCAACCCCACATCAAGAAGACTGATGACACCAACCCCACATCAAGAAGACTGATGACACCAATCCCACATCAAGAAGACTGATGACACCAATCCCAAATCAAGAAGACTGATGAAACCAATCCCAAATCAAGAAGACTGATCACACAAACCCCACATCAAGAAGACTGATGACACCAACCCCACATCAAGAAGACTGATGACACCAATCCCACATCAAGAAGACTGATGAAACCAATCCCACATCAAGAAGACTGATGACACCAATCCCACATCAAGAAGACTGATCACACCAATCCCACATCAAGAAGACTGATGACACCAATCCCACATCAAAACTAATGACACCAATCCAACAACAAGAAGACTGATAACACACAATCCCACATCAAGACTGATGACACCAATCCCACATCAAGATGATTTATGATACCAATCCCACATCAAGACTGATGACACCAATCCCACATCAAGACTGATGACACCAATCCCACATCAAGACTGATGACACCAATCCCACATCAAGACTGATGACACCAATCCCACATCAAGACTGATGACACCAATCCCACATGAAAACTGGTGACACCAATCCCACATCAAAACTGATGACACCAATCCCACATCAAGGAGACTGATGACACCAATCCCACATCAAGAAGACTGATGACACCAATCCCACATCAAGAAGACTGATGACATCAATCCCACAACAAGAAGACTGATCACCCCAATCCCACATCAAGAAGACTGATGACACCAATCCCACATCAAGAAAACTGATGACACAAATCCCACATCAAGAAGACTAATCACACCAATCCCACATCAAGACTGATCACACCAATCCCACATCAAGAAGACTGATGAAATCAATCCCACATCAAGACCTATGACACCAATCCCACATCATGACTGATGACACCAATCCCACATCAAGAAGACTGATGACACCAATCCCATATCAAGAAGACTGATCACACCAATCCCACTTCAAGAAGACTGATCACACCAATCCCACATCAAGACGGATGACATCAATCCGACATCAAGACTGATGACACCAATCCTACATCAAGAAGACTGATGACATCAATCCCTCATTAAGACTGGTGACACCAATCCCACATCAAGAAGACTGATCACACCAATCCCACATCCAGAAGACTGATGACACCAATCCCATATCAAGACTGATGACACCAATCCCACATCAAGAAGACTGATGACATCAATCCCACATCAAGACTGATGACACCAATCCACATCAAGGAGACTGATGACATCAATCCCACACATCAATACTGATGACACCAATCCCACATCAAAACTGATGACACCAATCCCATATCAAGACTGATGACACTAATCCCACATCAAGAGAGACTGATCACACCAATCTCATATCAAGAAGACTGATCACACCAATCCCACATTGAGAAGATTGTTGACACCAATCCCACATCAAGACTGATGACACCAATCCTGCATCAAGAAGACTGATCACACCAGTCCCACATCAAGAAGACTGATGACACCAGTCCCACATCATCAAGAAGACTGATCACACCAATCCCACATCAAGAAGAAGATCACACCAAATCCCACATTGAGAAGACTGTTGACCCCAATCCCACATCAAGAAGACTGATGACACCAATCCTACATCAAGAAGACTGATGACACCAATCCCACATAAAGAAGACTGATCACATGAATCCCACATCAAGAAGACTGATGACACCAATCCCACATCAAGACTGTTGACACCAATCCCACATCAAGACTGATGACACCAATCCCACATCAAGACTGATGACACCAATCCACAGCAACAAGACTGTGACGTCGACGTAAATTATGACGTCAACTTGAAATGACATAGGTAACTACATGACGAAAATGATAATTTCTGATAAGAGGAGAGAGCAAGAACTAACGGCCGAGGCTTTGGTGTCCAGCCTACTTTATTTTGTTTTAATCGTCATTTTGTCCGTAGTGATACTATGTGGAGAGACTTACTTTCAAGTCAGTAGTGCGTTGATGTTAACTGTGTATGAGAGTTACTTCTGATGACGGTACTAGCGAAATATGTACCAGGAAATTTATTTGTTGTGAAAATGTTGTGGATGCTGTGTCTCCGAGAGTGACTTAAAACTCCTGCAAGAATATTTATGTGCTCTAATTGTACCACCTCATGTGTGTCAGTGGGCTGAGTTTATTGATGTGAACATTGTAATATCAATACACGGAGAAGCTAATTAATTTGTGTTTTAGATCAACAATACGTCGAATCGAAGTTTATTGTGTTCTATGGGACTTTGTTCACATCATGTTCTTCAGGGATTCAATTTCGATTGCTGTGCCTTGTGAATCTGTGGTTCTTCTTCTGTTGATTGCTATGCTTTATGAATCTGTGGTTCTTCTTCTATGGATTGCTGTGCTTTGTGAATCTGCAGTTCTTCTATGGTTTACTGTGTCTTGTGAATCTGCGGTTCTTCTTCTTCATCGCTTGTGTTTGTGAACGGCTGTGGTTACCGTGTGGGGACCTGGTTATCCTTGTTTATCTTCTTTAAGCGTTGTAGACTGTGGCTTGGGTACTGTGGAACTGAGTGTGTTGACTGTATATGTGAGACACTGTGGATGGCGTCGGCGAGATCTGTGAGTGATTTCAAGATATGTAATATGATATGCTGATATCTGATGATTGAAGTTCCTATGTATTGATATCTTGATCTATATGCTATGTAGTGACATATATTGATTTGTCACATGAATGTATGTTTTGATGGTTCAGGCAGCATAATTATAAAGAAAAAAAATCTAACTCGTGTGTTGCCTGGCTATCCATGTGCGTATGGTGTGGGTGTGTGCAGGGAATAATTATTACACTCATCCAAACTTTTGAGAGCGAGAGTCAGACAGCAAAACACGCACCGCACACCATCCATACAAAGACTGATAACACACCCATCCCACATCAAGAAGACTGATGACACCAATCCCACATCAAGAAGACTGATCACACCAACCCCACATCAAGAAGACCGATCACACCAATCCTACATCAAGATGACTAATGAAACCAGTCCCACATCAAGAAGACTGATGACACCAATCCCACATCAAGACTGATGACACCAATCCCACATCAAGACTGATGACACCAATCCCACATCAAGAAGACTGATGACATCCATCCCACATCAAGAAGATTGATGACACCAATCCCACATCAAGAAAACTGATGACACCAATCCCACATCAAGACTGATGACACCAATCCCACATCAAGAAGACTGATGACACCAATCCCACATCAAGACTGATGACACCAATCCCACATCAAGACTGATGACACCAATCCCACATCAAGAATACTGATGACACCAATCCCACATCAAGACTGATGATACCAATCCCACATCAAGAAGACTGATGACACCAATCCCACATCAAGAAGACTGATGACACCAATCCCACATCAAGAAGACTGATCACACCAATCCCACACCTAGACTGGTGACACCAGTCCCACATCAAGAAGACTGATGACACCAATCCCACATCAAGAAGACTGATGACACCAATGCCACATCAAGACTGGTTACACCAATCCCACATCAAGAAGATTGATGACACCAATCCCACATCAAGAAGACTGATGACACCAATCCCACATCAAGAAGACTGATGACACCAATCCCACATCCACAGCTGACAAAGCCTCAAATGAACAAAGGGTGTAAGTGTCGTGACATTTAAAGTGCACATTCCACATTTAAGAAGGGCACTGCAGTGTGAGATCACCAAAACTGTAGCAGTGATTACCCCACTGCTTTCTTTTCTGACCCACTTTGTCTAGCATCCACAGTGTCTGACAAGTCAGGCTCAACAGTACTTTGCTTTGTAAATACTATGTTGGCAGATGAAGAAGATGGAAATCTCTTAAGTGTGTGCTTGACCTGCACATAATCACAAATAGCCGACAACAAAACCATTAGATGAAGGGGCAACACTGTGATCACTTCAGCCATTTTTCTTCTGCTCTCTCTGCCTCTCCTTACTCAGCTTGGCCGTTTTCTGACCAAACATGTCCACACTCAGAAAAGATTTACCCTGTCTTGGTTCTGACAGAGTCATGTCTGAGTCCATGACATTTCATTTTACATTCTATTTGCTTTTTTGGTATGTTTTTCATCACAGTGTAGCAGTGCAGTATCGTCAATGAAATCATAGCACGCTACACCAACAGCATAGCATTTAGCAGCTGTGCATTCCACTGCCCATGAAAAACAGCATACCAGGAGAAGAAGTCAAAGGTCAGGCGGTCAGGACGGACGCTAGAGCCCTGCTGGAGGACGGGGACCCAGGTGTTGACGGCAGCGCCGCCTGCAGGAGGTGTGTGGCTGTGTGGTTCCTCATGCAGCACAGCCGTTGCCTCTGTCAACACACAACGCCCTCTGTCACCACACAACGCCCTCTGTCAACACACAATGCCCTCTGTCAACATACAATGCTCTCTGTTAACACACAAAGCCCTCTGTCAACACACAACGCCCTCTGTCAACACACAATGCCCTCTATCAACACACAACACCCCTCTGTCATCACACAACGCCCTCTGTCAACACGCAACGCCCTCTGTCAACACATAAAACCGTCATCATTAGTTCACTGTCAACACACAATGCCGTCATCATTAGTTCCCTCTGTCAACACACAATGCCGTCATCAATAATTCACTGTCAACACAAAACGCCGTCATCATTAGTTCACCGTCAACATACAACGCCATCATCATTAGTTCACTGTCAACACACACATGCCGTCATCATTAGTTCCTTCTGTCAACACACAATGCCGTCATCATTAGTTCCCTCTGTCAACACACAATGCCATCATCATTAGTTCCCTCTGTCAACACACAATGCCATCATCATTAGTTCCCTCTGTCAACACACAATGCCATCATCATTAGTTCCCTCTGTCAACACACAATGCCATCATCATTAGTTCCCTCTGTCAGCACACAATGCCGTCATCATCAGTTCCCTCTGTCAGCACACAATGCCATCATCATTAGTTCACTGTCAACACACAATGCCATCATCATTAGTTCACTGTCAACACACAATGCCATCATCATTAGTTCACTGTCAACACACAATGCCGTCATCATCAGTTCCTCTGTCAGCACACAATGCCGTCATCATCAGTTCACTGTCACACACAATGCCATCATCATTAGTTCACTGTCAACACACAATGCCATCATCATTAGTTCCCTCTGTCAACACACAATGCTATCATCATCAGTTCACTGTCAACACACAATGCCATCATCATTAGTTCACTGTCAACACACAATGCCATCACCATTATTTCCCTCTGTCAACACACAATGCCATCATCATAAGTTCACTGTCAACACAAAATGCCATCATCATTAGTTCCCTCTTTCAACACAGAAAAATCAAACAGCCATTTCTTTTTCAGTTTTTATCAGAGTGAGTGTGCCAGTAAACCACACATTAGAACATTAACAAACCCTGACTCTTTGTATTTAACGCCAAAACAGTAAAATCATCAAAAATATGGATGAAAAAAAAAACAACTAGTTAAAACAAAACAAAATTTTTTTATAAAGATCGTCGCATGCGTTAAATACCAAAGGAGATAATTTGTAACTTCATCAAAATTGATGAAGTTACAAATTATTACCTCCCTTGTAAATAGCAGACGGCCAATCCAGGATCGCGACAATGTTTGCAAAAATTTGTTTTAAAATAATTTTTCATTAGCCTCAACGCAGAAAAAAAAACAAACTGCCATTTCTTTTGAACACATCAAAAATTTGGGAGCCGATGACTTGATTTTCAAAGGTTTCCAAGGAGGTTTGGTCAACAGAACCACATTTTTCTGATTTTCAAAGGTTTCCAAGGAGGTTTGGTCAACAGAACCACATTTTTCTGATTTTCAAAGGTTTTCAAGGTCTTGAAATTTGCTGTCAGAATTCGAGGAGTTTCAAGGAGCGTAGGAACCCTGTCCTTATGTCAACACACAATACCGTCATCATTAGTTCTCTCTGTCAACACACAATACTGTCATCATTAGTTCCCTCTGTCAACACACAATGCCGTCATCATTAGTTCCCTCTGTCAACACACAATGCCGTCATCATCAGTTCACTGTCAACACACAATGCCGTCATCATTAGTTCCCTCTGTCAACACACACAATGCCATCATCATTAGTTCCCTCTGTCAACACACAATGCCATCATCATTAGTTCCCTCTGTCAACACACAATGCCGTCATCATTAGTTCCCTCTGTCAACACACAATGCCGTCATCATTAGTTCCCTCTGTCAACACACAATGCCATCATCATTAGTTCCCTCTGTCAACACACAATGCCATCATCATTAGTTCTCTCTGTCAACACACAATGCCATCATCATCAGTTCACTGTCAACACACAATGCCGTCATCATCAGTTCACTGTCAACACACAATGCCATCACCATTAATTTGCTGTCAACACACAATGCCATCACCATTAGTTCACTGTCAACACACAATGCCATAATCATTAATTCCCTCTGTCAACACACAATGCCATCACCACTAGTTCACTGTCAACACACAATGCCATCATCATTAGTTCACTATCAACACACAATGCCATCATCATTAGTTCACTGTCAACACACAATGCCATCATCATTAGTTCCCTCTGTCAACACACAATGCCATCATCATTAATTCCCTGTCAACACACAACACCATTATCATTAGTTCCCTCTGTCAACACACACAACACCATTATCATTTGTTCACTGTCAAAACACAATTCCGTCATCATTAGTTCACTGTCAACACACAACGCCATCATCATTAGTTCACTGTCAACACACAACACGTCATCATTAGTTCCCTCTGTCAACACACAACACCATTATCATTAGTTCACTGTCAACACACAATGCCATCATCATTAGTTCACTGTCAGCACACAATGCCATCATCATCAGTTCACTATCAACACACAATGCCATCATCATTAGTTCACTGTCAACACACAACGCCATCATCATTAGTTCCCTCTGTCAACACACAACACCATCATCATTAGTTCACTGTCAACACACAATGCCGTCATCATTTGTTCACTGTCAACACACAACGCCATCATCATTAGTTCACTGTCAACACACAACACGTCATCATTCGTTCACTGTCAACACAAAACACCATCATCATTAGTTCCCTGTCTACACACAACGCCATCATCATTAGTTCACTGTCAAAACACAACATGTCATCATTAGTTCACTGTCAACACACAACGCCATCATCATTAGTTCACTGTTAAAACACAACATGTCATCATTAGTTCACTGTCAACACACAATGCCATCATCATTACTTCACTGTCAACACACAACACGTCATCATTAGTTCACTGTCAACACACAACGCCATCATCATTAGTTCACTGTCAAAACACAAACGCTGTCATCATTAGTTCACTGTTAACACACAACACCGTCATCATTAGTTCACTGTCAAAACACAACGCCGTCATCATTAGTTCACTGTCAACACACAATGCCATCATCATCAGTTCACTGTCAACACACAACGCCGTCATCATTAGTTCACTGTCAACACACAACACCGTCATCATTAGTTCCCTCTGTCAACACAAAACCCCATCATCATCAGTTCACTGTCAACACACAATGCCATCATCATTAGTTTCACTGTCAAACACAACCATCATGCCAGTCACTGTCATTAGTTCACTGTCAACACACAATGCCATCATCATTAGTTCCCTCTGTCAACATACAAATGCCATCATCATTAGTTCCCTCTGTCAACACACAATGCCGTCATCATTAGTTCCCTGTCAACACACAATGCCGTCATCATTAGTTCCCTGTCAACACACAATGCTGTCATCATTAGTTCCCTGTCAACACACAATGCCGTCATCATTAGTTCCCTCTGTCAACACAATGCCGTCATCATTAGTTCATTGTCAACACACAATGCCATCATCATTAGTTCACTGTAAACTTCAATTCTATTGTGCAATGCATGTAAAGTAATTTCCTATGTGCTGCACCATAACTGATCACACTAGATACAACTTAATTGAGCAAATAAATATGAAAAAGGGAAAAAACATTACAGAACAGACAAAGCCAGAAAAAAGATAGATGGAATGGGACACTTTCGGCAAGACATGGACTTGCCCAGAAGACTGTTACACCAACAACAGCACATCAAGAATAATACTGAATGTTTCTATATCATCTTGCATCATGTAAGTGCTTGAATCCTTTTAGAAATTTCTTTAAAAAAAAATACACAAATATATAAAAACACATATCTGCACAATTAATGGACAAAGGGATTTCCCACTGTTGCTCACTTTCATCAAATAATTCAAGCAACTTGTACATTTTGAAAGTTACCCACACCCTCCCCCCCCCCCCTATCTTTTTTAAAGTAAAAAGACCCTCCCATCTCCCCTCTCCTCCTCAACTGACCATGTACCTGAGCAATGACAGGCTGAACACACTGCCCTGTGGCCAGGTCCCTGAGAGACTTGTCTCCCCTGGTGTAGGATGTAGCCGCTGAACTCCTCCACGTCCTCCACAGCAAACTCCCCGCTCTGCACAAACACACCACTGTACACAATGGTAAGGTACAGCAAACTCCCTGCTGTGCACAAACACCACCACTGTACACAATGGTAAGGTACAGCAAACTCCCTGCTGTGCACAAACACCACCACTGTACACAATGGTAAGGTACAGCAAACTCCCCGCTCTGCACAAACACCACCACTGTACACAATGGTGTAACAAACAACCACTGGTCTGCACAAACACCACCACTGTACACAATGGTAAGGTACAGCAAACTCCCCGCTCTGCACAAACACCACCACTGTACACAATGGTAAGGTACAGCAACAGCAAACTCCCCCACTGTCTGGTACAGCAAACACTCTGCACACCACCACTGTACACAATGGTAAGGTACAGCAAACTCCCCGCTCTGCACAAACACCACCACTGTACACAATGGTAAGGTACAGCAAACTCCCCGCTCTGCACAAACAACACACCACTGTACAAAAACACCACTGTACAAAATGGTAGGGTACAGCAAACTCCCTGCTCTGCACAAACACCACCACTGTACACAATGGTAAGGTACAGCAAACTCCCTGCTCTGCACAAACACCACCACTGTACACAATGGTAAGGAGGGGGGCGGGTGGGGGGGGGGGGGGTTACTAAAATTTGAGAATCTTTCTCACAAAGTTGTTGCAGCTTGAATATTTGGTTAATTGGTGCATACTACAGTGTCTGGGAAACCAGTGGAAAAACAACAACAACAACAACAACAACAACAACAAAAAAAAGAGCTGTTGGTGACGTTGGTACTGATCTATTCAATGCATTTCCTTTATTATAAATCAGACATAATTTTAATTCTTCTTCTTTTTTTAAGGCCATTTTCTGAACATCAGATTTTTTCCTCCAGCAGCGGTCAGAACACAGAGAACAGAAAAAACTTCTGAATATTCACATAGACACGTATTTCTCTTTTCATTTCAGTGTGGTTAGAAATTTCCTCTGTGCGCCACTACATTTCCTTGACATAGGCACAACACACAAGCACACTGCAGTTCAGTACTGAAAGGTCAGGACAGTTCAAAACAGAACATCCCACGCTTCTGCTAACCTTTTTACTTTCTTTCACTTTTGTTGGTTTCACCTGTACACACCGCATGAGATTTTCAATATTGCAAAAGTGATTTTAAAAAAGTTTCCACTGTGCTACCAATCAAAACACACACATACTATCACACAACAGTGGTTTCTGAAAGTAAACTAAGGGTGCTAGCAATTCCCTTAAGCCATTACAGCTGTATGATTGGCAAGGACTGTAGCCCCCTCATACAGCAGCAACCCCCTCATGTGGCCCCTGTGGCCCCCTCATACAGTGACCCCCTCATGTAGTAAAGGAACGTTCTGCCACCTGACGCAGTGAAACTGACCAGTCCAAAACAGACTGAGGATAACATGTGGACTGCAGCATACAACTCCTCTGACGCTGAAGACATGAATATTTTCCATCTAGTTCATCCCATATCCCACAGTCTGCAAGAAACTGTGCTTGTATACAACTTGACTTCATGTTCTGTTATTGCTTTGCACACATAGCTTGGGAAGAAGGCACAACACAATCCCCATTATTGTCAGGAGATAAGAGAAACTCCATGACACAGCTGACAAGGTGTTCTGTTATTGCTTTGGACACATAGTTTGGGAGGAAGGTACAACACAATCCCCATCACTGTCAGGAGATGAGAGAAACTCCACGACACAGCTGACAAGGTGTTCTGTTATTGCTCTGGACACATAGTTTGGGAGGAAGGTACAACACACAATCCCCATTACTGTCAGGAGATGAGAGAGAAACTCCATGACACAGCTGACAAGGCACGATGGATATTTTCAGTGTGATAAAAGTGTGTGACACAAGTGACAGAATCAACCATGTTTTCTTCAGTATGACAGAGCACACAGACACAGGTGTGTGACACAAGTGACACAATCAACCATGTTTTTTCTTCAGTATGACAAAGCGCACAGACACAGGTGTGTGACACAAGTGACACAATCAACCATGTTTTTCTTCAGTATGACAAAGCACATCCATCAGTGTGATAAAAGTGTGTGACACAAATGACAGAGTCAACCATATTTTTCGTCAGTATGACAGAGCACACAGACACAGGAATAATCACAAACAGGTTTGTCTCACACACACACTGAAGTTGGACGTATGTAACTGCCAATACACTGACACACTATCTGCTACCCTCCGCACAAAGACAGAAATCATTATGACAGATGTATCAAATCACACAGATATATACATCCAGCCGTTCGTCAAAGACGTAATCAGAGGCAACTGACTAGCGCAGTTGATTAAACCAAGTGGTTTGCTTTCAGTTTGAATCTTTTGCATAAAATATGAAAAATTAACATTCTTGCTGCCCGTCTTAATGCTGGTCATTCTGGTGGTGTCAGTGTGTGGTGTTAGATAGCTTCTTCTCCCTACTGTGTAGAGGTCTTCTTTGACTTGAGATGGGAGTGGATGTTCAATCTGAATTATCCCAGCAACCAACCAACCACACACCTGTGCATCCTAACAGACGGCTACAACCATAACCTCTCTACCCTCCTCCACACACGCACACACACACACACACACACACAGAGTTGCCTACACACATCAGTTCACCTCCCCTTTACTCTCTATCATACTTCTCTCAATGCTCTCTTGTGACACGCACATCCACTCACCTCAGAAACCAACGTTCCAACGTCTGCTATTTGACCTCCACCTCTTGCATAGAAGCAGGTCTTATCCAACAGGACAGATGCCCTCGCACCTTCTGGCAACACCGACGTGACCTCCTGACCTTGAACCAGGCCCACCACCCTGCAGCTTTCATGGCCACAAATGGAAAAATCTGTGACAAAGTTGTGTTGCTGATGTGACATGGGTGCCTTATTATTGGGCGTGTCCTTTCCATCTGATATATGAAAACGCATCAAAAAGTATTACTGAGCATCGTTCTTGTCTACATCTGATGCAGCTTGCAATACACACTTCCTCCACTTTGTCCATCTTTCCATCTGATATAATGAAAACGCATCAAAAAGTATTACTGAGCATTGTTCTTGTCTACATCTGATGCAGCTTGCGATGTATGCTTCCTCTATTTACAGACATATGATTTGTACAGGTTACAGTCTGGGCTTACAGTGAACACTTCCTCGATTTACAGACATGTGGTTTGTACAGGTCACAGTCTGGGCTTACAATGAACACTTCCTCCATTTACAGACATGTGGTTTGTACAGGTCACAGTCTGGGCTTACAATGAACACTTCCTCCATTTACAGACATGTGGTTTGTACAGGTCACAGTCTGGGCTTACAATGAACACTTCCCTCTATTTACAGACATGTGGTTTGTACAGGTCACAGTCTGGGCTTACAATGCACACTTCCTCCATTTGCAGACATGTGGTTTGTACAGGTCACAGTCTGGGCTTACAATGCACACTTCCTCTCATTTACAGACATGTGGTTTGTACAGGTCACAGTCTGGGCTTACAATGCAACACTTCCTCTCTTTACAGACATGTGGTTTGTACAGGTCACAGTCTGGGCTTACAATGCACACTTCCTCTCTTTTACAGACATGTGGTTTGTACAGGTCACAGTCTGGGCTTACAATGCACACTTCCTCTCTTTACAGACATGTGGTTTGTACAGGTCACAGTCTGGGCTTACAATGCACACTTCCTCTCTTTACAGACATGTGGTTTGTACAGGTCACAGTCTGGGCTTACAATGCACACTTCCTCCATTTACAGACATGTGGTTTGTACAGGTCACAGTCTGGGCTTACAATGCACACTTCCTCCATTTACAGACATGTGGTTTGTACAGGTCACAGTCTGGGCTTACAATGCACACTTCCTCCATTTACAGACATGTGGTTTGTACAGGTCACAGTCTGGGCTTACAATGCACACTTCCCTCCATTTACAGACATGTGGTTTGTACAGGTCACAGTCTGGGGTTACAATGCACCCTTCCTCTCTTTACAGACATGTGGTTTGTACAGGTCATAGTCTGGGGTTACAATGCACCCTTCCTCTCTTTACAGACATGTGGTTTGTACACATCACAGTCTGGGGTTACAGAAAAGATCAATGCACGCTTCCTCTATTTACAGACATGTGGTTTGTACAGTTCACAGTCTGGGGTTACAGAAAAGATCAAGTAGGTTCAACACAGTTTTAATGGATGAAAACTGCCCTGGCTCTGTCATTAAGTTTTTTTGAATGTGAAAAAGATGATTTTATCCTGGAATTTAGGGTCAGGGATTTTTTTGTTCAATGCCATTTGTCAGCAAGAATAGCAGAATGATGCATGACTTGTGGACTCCTTGTGTTTCTAAGCCAAACAGAGAGACACCTCAGATTTTGTGTAGTGAAAAGTCTAACAGACGACAGGAAAATGAAGAGTCATGTAGATCGTGCTTGCACAGAAAGAGAACAGACCTGAGATCTGAGATCTGGTATGGGTCAAGGGCTGGACATGAGTCTTGCCTCAGAGTCAAGTATGGTATGGTCAAGGGCTGGACATGAGACTTGCCTCAGAGTCAAGTATGGTATGGGTCAAGGGCTGGACATGAGACTTGCCTCAGAGTCAAGTATGGTATGGGTCAAGGGCTGGACATGAGACTTGCCTCAGAGTCAAGTATGTATATGGGTCAAGGGCTGGACATGAGACTTGCCTCAGAGTCAAGTAGGGTATGGGTCAAGGCTGGACATGAGACTTGCCTCAGAGTCAGGTAGGGTATGGGTCAAGGGCTGGACATGAGACATGCCTCAGAGTCAGGTAAGGTATGGGTCAAGGGCTGGACTGTGTGGTGAACATGTTTTGGTACTGGTTAATCTTCTCTCAAAACCCAAGTGCAGCTCTGAGTGTAATAGAGAATATATAGCATTTTGGGCCTAAACTTAACTGTGGACTCTGACTGAATTTCCAGATCTTCCTTTAAGACTCATTCAAGACCCAGTTCCTAAGGACCTGTACAGATCATGACAGAGACATTGTACAGTTGTTAAGGACTTGTACAGAACATGATGGAGACGTTGCACAGTTGTTAAGGACCTGTACAAGTCATGATGGAGACATTGTACATTTGTTAAGGAGTTGTACTGATCATGATGGAGACGATGCACAGTTGTTAAGGACCTGTACAAGTCATGATGGAGACATTGTACAGTTGTTAAGGACCTGCACAGGTCATAATGAGAGATGTTGTACAGTTGTACAGTTGATACGGACCTGCAAGGTCATGATGGAGACATTGTACAGTTGTTAAGGACCTGGTACAAGTCATGATGGAGATGTACAGTTATTAAGGAGTTGTACAGATCATGATGGAGACGTTGTACAGTTGCTAAGGTCCTGTACAGGTCATAGAGATGTTGTACAGTTGTTAAGGACCAGCATATGTCATGATGGAGATGTTGTACAGTTGTTAAGAACCTGTACATGTCATGAAGGAGATGTTGTACAGTTGATACGGACCTGCAAGGTCATGATGGAGATGTTGTACAGTTGTTAAGGACCTGCACATGTCATAATGGAGATGTTGTACAGTTAAGGACCTGGTACAAGTCATGATGGAGATGTACAGTTGTTAAGGAGTTGTACAGATCATGATGGAGACGTTGTACAGTTGCTAAGGACCTTATACAGTTGTTAAGGACCTGCACAGGTCATGATGCACAGTTGTTAAGGACCTGCACAGGTCATGATGGAGACGTTGCACAGTTGTTAAGGACCTGCACAGGTCATGATGGGGGATGTTGTACAGTTGTTAAGGACCTGTAAGGGAGACGTTGCACAGTTGTTAAGGACCTGTACAGGTCATGATGGAGACATTGCACAGTTGTTCAGGACCTGTACAGGTCATGATGGAGACGTCGTGCAGTTGTTAAGGACCTGTAAGGTCATGATGGAGATGTTGCACAGTTGTTAAGGACCTGCACTGGTCATGATGGAGACGTTGCACACAGTTGTTAAGGACCTGGTACAAGTCATGATGGAGATGTACAGTTGTTAAGGAGTTGTACAGATCATGATGGAGACGTTGTACAGTTGCTAAGGACCTTGTACAGTTGTTAAGGACCTGCACAGGTCATGATGCACAGTTGTTAAGGACCTGCACAGGTCATGATGGGGGATGTTGTACAGTTGTTAAGGACCTGTAAGGGAGACGTTGCACAGTTGTTAAGGACCTGTAAGGTCATGATGGAGGCATTGCACAGTTGTTCAGGACCTGTAAGGTCATGATGGAGATGTCGTGCAGTTGTTAAGGACCTGTACAGGTCATGATGGAGATGCTGCACAGTTGTTAAGGACCTGCACAGGTCATGATGGAGACGTTGCACAGTTGTTAAGGACCTGTACACGTCATGGAGATGTTGTACAGCTTTTAAGGAGTTCTACATGTCATGATGGAACGTTGTACAGTTGTTAATTATAATCATATTGGGTATTTACAGCCTACTGGCGCTCATTCAGTCGTTTCCCGTACCATTCAAATATCAGTCACTCATTTTCATTTATCTCATTTATTCCTCCAGTTTCTCACATAGGATACATACGATGCTTTATATGTGTCCTCCATTTCACCGGTACACGATGGCACACGATAACAGTAAGTGACAATTTTTGTGTGGCTTGGTAAGAAATACCAGGCGGCTATCTTCAATTTACATCAATTTTGCCAGGGCAGCGGGGAACCCCCTGCTCTTTTCAATTTTCAACTGCCATGGGTTCTTTAACGTGTGCAGGGGGCCAGGAAGGCACACGGGTCCGACTCGCTTATAGTCCCCATCCGATGGACGTGGGGCTCGAACCCACGCACTTCTCACACGTTGGATTGGCAGGCGAACGTCTTAACCACTCTGCCACCTTTCTGCCACCTTTCATCCTGTTAAGGACCTGTACAGGTCATAGAGACGTTGTACAGTGTTTGAGGAGTTTACTGGTCATGATGGAGACATTGTACAGTTGTCAAGGACCTCTACAGGTCATTGAGAGGTACAGCTGCTGACTTACCATAGCCAGAGGGAAAGCAGAGTAGACATACTTCAACGAATCGTCCGTCGTGGTCACTCCACACTGCTGCAGGTGTTCATAACATTGCTGACTCAGCGCTCCCCTGGACATCAGTGGAGCGTGACTCTGACTGTCCTGCAATGCCACCGGTCAGACATTACACACAGGGCAGTGGGGGGTCAGCCATTACACACAGGGCAGTGGGGTCAGCCATTACACACAGGGGTAGTGGAGGTCAGCCATTAATTAACACAGGGCAGTGGGGGTCAGCCATTACACGTGTGGGTCAACCATTACACACAGATCTGTGTGGGTCAGCCATTACACGCAGGCCAGTGTGGGTCAGCCATTACACACAGGGCAGTGAGGATCAGCCATTACACACAGGGCAGTGGGGGTCAGCCATTACACACACAGGGCAGTGGGGGTCAGCCATTAACACACAGGGCAATGGGGGTCAGCCATTACACACAGGGCAATGGGGGTCAGCCATTACACACAGGGCAGTGGGGGTCAGCCATTAACACACAGGGCAGTGGGGGTCAGCCATTACACACAGAGCAGTGGGGGTCAGCCATTACACACAGGGCTGTGGGGGTCAGCCATTACACACAGGGACCTGGGGGTCAGCCATTACACAGGGCAGTGGGGGTCAGCCATTACACAGGGCAGTGGGGGTCAGCCATTACACACAGGGCAGTGTGGGTCAACCATTATACACAGGACTGCGGGGGTCAGCCATTAACACAGGGCAGTGTTGGTCAGCCATTACACACAGGGCAGTATGGTTAGCCATTACACACAGGGCAGCAGGGGTCAGCTTTTACACACAGGGCAGCAGGGCAGGGTCAGCCATTACACACAGGGCAGTGGGGAACAGCCATTACACACAGGGCAATGGGGGTCACCCACTACACACAGGGCAGTGGGGGTCAACCATTACACACAGGGCAGTGGGGGTCAGCCATTACACACACAGGGCAGTGGGCATCAGCACACACAGGGCAGTGGGGGTCGGCCATTACACACAGGGGCAGTGGGGGTCAGCCATTACACACAGGGACGTGGGGGTCAGCCATTACACACAGGGCAGTGGGGGGTCTGCCATTATACACAGCGCAGTGGGGTCAGCCATTACACACAGCCCAATATGGGTCAGCCATTACACACAGGGATGTGGGTGGGGGTCAGCCATTACACACAGCGCAATATGGGGTCAGCCATTACATACAGCGCAGTATGGGTCTGCCATTACACACAGGGACCTGGGGGTCAGCATTACACACACAGGGCAGTGGGGGTCAGCCATTACACACAGGGCAGTGGGGGTCAGCCATTACACACAGGGCAGTATGGGTCAGCCATTACACACAGGGCAGTGGGGGTCAGCCATTACACACAGGGCAGTAGTAGGGGTCTGCCACTACACACAGGGCAGTGTGGGTCAGCCGTCACACACTGGGCAGTGGAGGTCAGCCACTACACACAGGGCAGTATGGGTCAGCCATTACACACAGGGCAGTGGAGGTCAGCCATTACACACAGGGCAGTTGGGGTCAGCCATTACACACAGGGCAGTGGAGGGAGGTCAGCCATTACACACAGGGCAGTTGGGGTCAGCCATTACACACAGGGCAGTGGGGGGTCAGCCATTACACACAGCTGAGTGAATCTATAGAGCAAACTACCACGTGTTAATTACATACTAGTTCATAATACTGAGAGACTCCAGACACTATCACCTTCACAGTCCATTTCAATGTATGGCGGTTTGAAAACTGATGCAATAAGAATATATGAATGTGAGAAAAAAAAAAAAAAACGTCTCTTTCAACAAAATTATGCATTTAGAAGACAAACCACAGGCACACATGTACAAGCTCACACTCTGCATAGTTTTCACTGAAAGATGACAACATGCTACACTTGGCTCACACTCTGCATAGTTTTCACTGAAAGATGACAACATGCTACACGTGGCTCACACTCTGCATAGTTTTCACTGAAAGATGACAACATGCTACACTTGGCTCACACTCTGCATAGTTTTCACTGAAAAGGAAAACATGCTACACTTGGCTCACACTGCAGTTTTCACTGAAAGATGACAACATGCTACACTTGGCTCACACTCTGCATAGTTTTCACTGAGAAGGAAAACATGCTACACTTGGCTCACACTCTCTGCATAGTTTTCACTGAAAGAGGAAAACATGCTACGCTTGGCAGCATACTCTGCTTTCAGGAGGGGAAGAGAAATGAGGTGGCAGTAAAGGGAAGGGGGTGGGTGTGGGTTGGGGGGGCACATCTGACCAACTCCCTGTGTCATACCTTGTACTGTTGCAAGCGCTGCTGAAATCCTGTCAGGTCAACAGTCACGCTGTGTTCCTCTGCCAGGTCCAGAATCATTTCCAGGGGGACGGAGGAGCCATACCGCCCTTCGTTTAACTGCCAGACCATTTCCCCCTGGAACAGACCACATGGTTTTAGTCTTCCTTCACCTTCCCTCCCCCCTCCCACCCCCCAGACTCCCCTCTCCTGGACCCCACAGTAAAACAGTAGAATCCTTTAAAAAAAAAAAAATCATGGAGCCGTCCATATACCAGTTTCTATTCACTACCTTTAGTTCCCCTTCTTAGTGTTTCATGGTCTGACCACACATCATCTCCCTTCTTTGTGCTTAATGGTCACATGATCTCCCTTCTTTGTGGTTAATGGTCTGACCACATATCATCTCCCTTCTTTGTGCTTAATGGTCACATGATCTCCCTTCTTTGTGGTTAATGGTCTGACCACACATCATCATCATCTCCCTTCTTTGAGGTTAATAGTCTGACCACACATCATCTCCCTTCTTTGTGCTTCATGGTCTGACCACACATCATCTCCCTTCTTTGTGCTTCATGGTCTGACCACACATCATCTCCCTTCTTTGTGGCTAATGGTCAGACCACACATCATCTCCCTTCTTTGTGCTTCATGGTCTGACCACACATCATCTCCCTTCTTTGTGGCTAATGGTCAGACCACACATCATCTCCCTTCTTTGTGCTTCATGGTCTGACCACACATCATCTCCCTTCTTTGTGGCTAATGGTCAGACCACACATCATCTCCCTTCTTTGTGCTTCATGGTCTGACCACACATCATCTCCCTTCTTTGTGGCTAATGGTCTGACCACACATGATCTCCCTTCTTTGTGGTTCATGATCTCCCTTCTTTGTGCTTAATGGTATCCCTTCTTTGTGGTTCATGGTCTGACCACACATGATCTGTTGTGGCGTTTGTTTGTCTTCATTTATCTAACCACAAGGTGCATCAGCGTAGCCTTGACCCACTGAGGAGTGCAGCGAGCGGCTCAGTGGCAAGATGAAGTCTGTCACATGGTCACACTCTCACTGTACATGTCGCAGGCTTCAAGTACCAAGACAGGTGCCTCACTGAGCATATAACAGGAATGTCACTTTCGATTTTCATTTCTAGTACCTTAGCCAACTGTGCAGGGTCATACCATGCTGTTACCAGGTTAAAACCAATCACATTCTTATACACGGCAAAATACACACAAAATGACTCATAACGCACATTCCTATTGATGACACACACACAAAATGACTCGTAATATACATTCCTGTTGATGATGACACACACACAAAAATGACTCATAACACACATTCCTATTGATGGCACACACACAAAATGACTCAACACATATTCCTATTGATGACACACACACAAAATGACTCATAACATTAATTTCCTTACAACCTTAAGGCGAATGAGAGACTGGGCCATGGTAAATGCACCAGCCTTTCTGCCTAATCTGCTGCATTCAGGTTTACAGAAAAAAGTAAAGACCAATCAGAAACCTTCCAATCACACACACACACACACACACACACACACACACACACACACACACACACACACACACACACACACACACAGAGCCATGTAGGTAAATAACAACAAAATAGACAGCTGCTGTTCATTTCTTAACAGCGTGTTTAATCTTTCTACTCACAGAACTAGTAAGGTTCCAACATGGGGAGTTTGTATTATACTCCCTGTTTGGCTAGCATACTTACTACCATGTCAGACCATAGCATTCAATGGCAGTTAGCTCTGCCAGGCCGAAGTTTTTGTGGCTAATGCAGTAATAAGACCATCATGTGACGCCCACCCTACTTCCACCAGGGAAGAAGCCGGTGTCAACTTCCTGTTCCTCATTCAACGAGGCCTATGCACAAGGTAACCCCGAGAACCATAGAGCTAGCGGGGAAGGTAAGGCATGCATTAGAGTCTGACATGGTAAGTATACAAGCCGAACAGGGAGCATAATATAAACTCCCAATTTTGGCGTCATATACTTTACCATGTCAGACCATAGCAGAATTTAAAGGAATTGGAGGAGGGCTGAGTGCCCTAATGGTTCTTGGGGTTAGCAGTGGAACAGATATGGCTGCGTTAGCCGCAAAAGAAGTCCATAGAACCATCAGCCCTGGTCATGCGGCCCTCCATTAAATAAAAGTTTATGAAGGGATTTTCCAAAGGCTGCCTCCAGGAGGTGGCTGGAAGCTGCGGAAGTGGCCAGTCCCCTGACCTCATGGGCCCGGGGAGAGATGGACAGGGTGATCCTTGTACGCCTGGGCATAGGCCAATCTGACCCATCTTGGAAAGCCATCTAGAGATAGGGCTGGGAGGAGCGCCTGGGGCGCGAGTGTTCCCCGTAGTAGACCCAAATGGAGCTAGCCGAGAGCCTTAACGAAGAAGATTATTTTGAGACAGGAAGATGTCTATCTGGATGTTGGAAGGGCGAGATGGGGGAACAGAGTTGTCTGAGCACCAGGAGGCCCATCTCTCCCATCGGTAATAGTAGAGAGGCTCAGTGCTGGCTCTGTGCGAAGCCGTCGCTAATCCAAAGGTCTTGCTAGGTGGCTGAGCGGTTTTGTGCTGCCTGCACGTGTTTTTCGTTAAAGTGTTCACAGGTTCAGGGTTCGAGGAAGGAGGCAAAGAGAGTGAAGTGGCTCAGCCAGTCCCCCCTGCCCATGGGGTCATTTTTGTCAGGGGAGGTGGGGGTGGGAGGACAGGGGGATCCTGTACGCCTGGGCATAGGCCAGTCCCTGACCTCTTGGAAAGCCCGGGGAGATAGGGACAGGGTGATCCTTGTACGCCTGGGCATAGGCCAATCTGACCATCTTGGAAAGCCATCTAGAGATAGGGCTGGGAGGAGCGCCTGGGGCGCGAGTGTTCCCGTAGACCCAAATGGAGCTAGCCGAGAGCCTTAACGAAGAAGATATTTTGAGACAGGAAGATGTCTATCTGGATGTTGGAAGGGCGAGATGGGGGAACAGAGTTGTCTGAGCACCAGGAGGCCCATCTCTCCCATCGGTAATAGTAGAGAGGCTCAGTGCTGGCTCTGTGCGAAGCCGTCGCTAATCCAAAGGTCTTGCTAGGCCCCAGCCCCAGCGGGTATGTCTAGGACGGACTGGGCTCTGTCCGTCTGTAAGCGAGGGGCAGATGCTCGCAACTGGGCTGGCATAGCAGCCATGTGAACCGGCAGAGCGTCTGAGCATGTCCCCACAAGTGCTCACTGGAGAGGGGGGCACATGGGGGAGGGATGAGGTCCTGCCCCCACAGGGTGAGGAGGCTGAGCCTGGGTCTTCCCAGTCTCGCCTTCCTGATCACCTTGTGGAAGATTGGGAATGGAGGGAAAGCGTATGTTATGCGGCCAGACCAGGGAAGGTAGAGCAACCCTGGGCCTGAACACTGTTCCCCACCAAGCTGAGGGTTAGCCTGCTGAGGGTCCCTCCGCGTGGAGGAGGGTCCCCACTATGTGTCTCATGCAGAGGGTGATTCCCCGCGTGTGGCACCAGCGGAGGAGGGCCTCTATTCGGAGAGAGGGAGAGAGAGGGCTGAGGGAATGAGCGCCCCCCCCCCCCCCCCCCCCCCCCCCTTGTTGTTGACATAACAAGGCACCGAAGTGTTGTCCGTGAAAAGGAGAAAAAGTCGGTGCGAGACCTGGGGTTGGAAGCGGAGGGCAAGCCTGACCGCTTCCAATTCCAGGATGTTGATGTGGAGACAGGCAGACTGTGCGTCCCACACTGTGCGTCCCACACTCCCAAGGTATGCGGGTTCTCCAAGTGAGCAACCAGCCCGAGTTGGAGGGGTCTGTGTAGAGGTCACCGGTTGGGTTGGGAGGGAAATGGGACCCCGGGGAGAGACTGTGGCAAGCCACTCTTCCGTAGCCCATTGGAACCAGGACCCAGGGGATGGACTGATGCCAGTGGTCGGAGGTCTGAGACCATTGATGATGGAACTCCCTTTGGAGTAGGTGCTTGGGGGCCGGTCTAGGGGATGAGGGATGAGAGGGACTCCATCATGCCCAGGAGGGAGGTAAGGGTTCTGGCCGGGGTGTGGGTGGATAGGCGGAGGCGGGAGAGAGGCAGGAGATGAGGTCCCCAATGTGGGTGGACCTCTCTGGGTGGGGGAGACCATATGGGAGTGTGTAGAAAGGAGGACAGCTGACTGCGGTTGAGTTCACACTTGTTGGGGTTGGTGACAACCCTAGTTTGGAACAGAGGCATAGAGGATGGTTGGTGTGGGATGACACACCAGACCCGGGAGGGACCCAGGACGAGCCAGTTGTCCAGGTAGACCAGGAGACAAAAGTCCTCCTGTCTGGCCAGGGAGGCCATCTCCTTGACCACTTTCGTGAATAGGAAGGGTGCCAGGGAGAGGCCGAAGGGCTGAAGGGGAGCGGCCTGAACTGGAACCCCCCATTTTGCCAGACGAACCGTAGGTATCATCTGTGGGATGGGGGTATGAGGTTGGAGTAGAACCCCGTTTGGGATGGGGGATCTTCGTGATGGCCCCCTTTTGGAGGAGTTCTGAGACTTCCTGGCGAAGAGCCTCTGCCTGGCCTGGGGAGGGGTCGCTGGGAGAGGGGGTGGGGGGGGGGGGGGGACAACTATCAGAGGAGGGCGCTACTGGGCGCTATTGGGCCCAAGACAAGCGGGGAACCTCCTGTAGGACCGCTACTATCCATGGGCTGAGGCCCATATGTCTCTTTGGTGGGCATGCCGGGATAAGCTGCCCGCCAGAGGGGTCGAGGGGCCGGGGTGGAGGGGAGGAGAGTGTGAGGATAGAGGTGTAGCGGTCTAAGTTCTCCCTACTTCAGCTCCCCCTGTAGGTGAGCCCTCCAGTCACCTCTGGGGCCATCCCTGCGGGCCGAAACGAAAATTCTGCGGGGAAGTTTCGTCTTCAGTCGCAAGGCGGTTTTTGAGCGCTTGGCAGGCCGAGTGGTGCGCGATGGGGCCTGCTTGGGATAGGGTGGAGTGGTGAAGCGAAGGAGGGTCTGGGAGG
Organism: Conus betulinus; assembly: GCA_016801955.1. Taxonomy (NCBI): domain Eukaryota; kingdom Metazoa; phylum Mollusca; class Gastropoda; order Neogastropoda; family Conidae; genus Conus; species Conus betulinus. The sequence goes on along the minus strand of JADBJO010005942.1, from coordinate 16,304 downwards.
GCGGCGAGGCTGCGAGAGGGGGGCCTGGCTGCATACGAGGCTGCCTGCTTACACTCTTCAACTGAATGGGCGATGAAGGCAGCCGAATAGTCGCCGAAGAGCGACTGCTCCTGACCCGGAATGCACCGCAAGGCCGCCTTAAGCGCCAGAGTGAGATAGCCCGTGATAGTATGGCCTCAAGCAATTGTAGTGGCTCCTGGCTGCGCTGTCCGCCACAGCTGAAAGTGGTGCAAGATCCTGTTGACTAGGAGTTGCATCAAAGGGGTCGCTGAACAAGCGAGATACAGTCTCAGGGTGTGTCTCAGAATACTGAACGTCTGAGGACACAGAGACAGAGTCATCCTCCTCCGACCAGATCTCCTCCACCCGCTGTAGAGCATGTTGAAAGGACATGTCCAACAGTGTTATGTTGGTTCCCCGATCTGGATCTGCGGTCCCACTCCACCAGGTTATTGGTAGAGATTGTGGCGGAAGTGGGAGGCCAGATGGGGGATGAACCGGCAGCCGGCCAGGGAAATGAAAATGGAGAAACAGGGAGGAGATGTGGGAGATATGAGCCTTCCGGGGTTCCCTGAGGAGCGTGCCTACAGGGGCTGCATCCAGGGCTGAGAGAGGGATTTATCCCTGGAGAAGGGACGATTGTGCACCCCCGGCTAGGGCTGCCGGACACTCCCAAATGGATGTAAGAGTCTGAGGGGCAACAAGTCTGGGCGAGCCCGCGTGGAAGGAGAACCAAGGCGAATTGGGCACCTAAGGAACTTGTCCGGGTTTGGGGCCTCCTTCCCAACAAGGCAAAATTCCCGGGGGACCGAAGGTTGCGTGACACAGCATGATAAAGAGAGTTGTGTGTCTCACCATGCATTAGAAGGGAAGAAGGCAAGGCAGCCAGTAAGGTGGGAAATCCTGCTCTCCCTGATGGGTAAGGTGGGAAATCACACTCTCCCTGACGGGGAAGGTGGGAAATCCTGCTCTCCCTGATGGGGAGGTGGGAGGTGGGAAATCCTGCTCTCCCCGACGGGGAGGTGGGAAGGTGGGAAATCCTGCTCTCCCCGACAAGGAAGGTGGGAAATCTAGCTCTCCCCAACAGGGAAATGAACCTGGGTCTCCCACGTGACAGGCAGGAAACTACCCACTATACCACCAAGGACCCTGGGGGGAAGGTGAATTTGGGTACAAATTCTAAAGCGGGCTTTCCCTTTTTGGGTAGCCTGCATTGGACTGCGGGAATGTAGAAGTAAATTTAGAAATGGTGGCAGCTTGCCTTTCGCCCTTCGGACGCAGATTGTGTGTCCGCTGGGCGGCTGGAGGAAGTATCAAATTGATGGTCGCGCGTCCCCTCCATGGAATCCACCTCTACACCGGCCCTATTTCTTCCGTAGCAAGAACGGATTGCTCCAAAATCAGCACGTAGGTCCTCTGGGGCAAGGAGCGACTTCTGAACGGCGAAGTGGATCAACCTGTCGGTGCCCTTCACCATGTTGGGCTACGGTGGCAGAGCAAACACAGAGCACACGACCACAAAGTGGAGACAAGTCGGTAGATCGAGAGATCGTAAAGAAACTTGATTTACCTTGTAATAATGATAAATAAGGTACTAACACATGTGCACAAGTTGGTAGATCAAGAGATCCTAAAGACACCCGATCTACCTTGTAATAATGATAAATAAGGTACTAATAAAAAAATAATAAAATGCCAACAGTAAGCCTCAAGCGGCAATAGTACCCATGGTTTTGCGTAAGCCACAACAGAACCAGTAAAGAAGGCAAGCACACAAGCAGTCTTTACAAAAACAGAAGTATAGGCGAGACAGAGCAATAAAACCTGTCCTTGTTAGGCAGGAGGCCAAGCTAGAATGAGGAACAGGAAGTTGACACCGGCTTCTTCCCTGGCGGAAGTAGGGTGGGCATCACGTGATGGTCTTATTATTGCATTAGCCACAAAAAATTCGTTCTTTCAGAGCTAACTAACTGTCGTTGAATGCTATGGTCTGACATGGTAAAGTATATGACGCCAAATAGAAAACTAGAAAAAAGGGCACGAGAAGTGATTCTTTTTTTCTTTCCTATGACAATGTTCTCCAATTCAGTCCTTCAAATGAGACTATAAACTGAGGTTCCAGGTGTGAACGCATGCATAACATCTTGCACACACGTTAAATCCCATCACCAACTTTTGGAAGAGAAGGCCAGTTTGGCAGTTGGTATGGATGACACGTTACACATAGCATGCACCCTGCACGAGAAATGGAAAGAATGAAGGAAGTAAGGAAACTAAGTGAACAATATTGACTGGATGGCACGGGAAACGACTGAATAAAAGTGCCAGCTGGCAGCTCTTCGAACGGCACTACCCAGGTAGGCAGCCATTGTGTAAACATGTGTGGACTGCAAAGCGCTTAGAGCTTGGTCTCTAGCTGAAGATAGGCGCTGTATAAGTATTCATAATAATAATAGGTTCAGAGTGTTGGCCCGTAACACTGTACCCATGGTCAGTCAGCACTCTACCTGTCAGGTGCACAGAGTTGGCCTGTAGCACTGTGTCGTCACCCTACTGTCAGTTGCCCAGAGTTGGCGCGTAGCACTATGTCCATTGTCAGTCATCACCCTACCTGTCAGGTGCACAGAGTTGGCCTGTAGCACTGTGTCATCACACCCCAGAGTTGGCCTGCAGCACTGTGTCCATTGTCAGTCATCATCCTACCTGTCAGGTACGCAGAGTTGGCCTGTAGCACTGTGTCATCACCCTACCTGTCAGGTGCGCAGAGTTGGCCTGTAGCACTGTGTTGTCACCCTGCCTGTCGGGTGTGTCCACAGTTGGCCTGCAGCACTGTGTCCATTGTCAGTCATCACCCTACCTGTCAGGTGCGCAGAGTTGGCCTGTAGCACTGTGTCCACTATCAGTTACTACTCTACCTGTCAGGTGCGTAGAGTTGACCTGTAGCACTGTGTCCACTATCAGTTACAACTCTACCTGTCAGGTGCACAGTGTTGGCTTGTAGCACTGTGTCCCCTGTCAGTTACTACTCTACCTGTCAGGTGCACAGTGTTGGCCTGTAGCACTGTGTCCCTTGTCAGTCAGCACTCTACCTGTCAGGTGCACAGTGTTGGCCTGTAGCACTGAGTCGTCACCTACCTGTCAGATGCGCAGAGTTGGCCTGTAGCACTGTCGTCACCCTACCTGTCAGTGCGCAGAGTTGGCCTCTACCACTGTGTTGTCACCCTACTCAGGTGCCCAGAGTTGGCCTGCAGCACTGTGTCCATTGTCAGTCATCACCCTACCTGTCAGGTACGCAGAGTTGGCCTGTAGCACTGTGTCGTCACCCTACCTGTCAGGTGCGCAGAGTTGGCCTGTAGCACTGTGTTGTCACCCTGCCTGTCGGGTGCCCACAGTTAGCCTGCAGCACTGTGTCCATTGTCAGTCATCACCCTACCTGTCAGGTGCGCAGAGTTGGCCTGTAGCACTGTGTCCACTATCAGTTACTACTCTACCTGTCAGGTGCGTAGAGTTGGCCTGTAGCACTGTGTCCACTATCAGTTACAACTCTACCTGTCAGGTGCACAGTGTTGGCTTGTAGCACTGTGTCCCCTGTCAGTTACTACTCTACCTGTCAGGTGCACAGTGTTGGCCTGTAGCACTGTGTGTCCCTTGTCAGTCAGCACTCTACCTGTCAGATGCACAGTGTTGGCCTGTAGCACTGAGTCGTCACCCCTACCTGTCAGATGCGCAGAGTTGGCCTGTAGCACTGTCGTCACCCTACCTGTCAGGTGTGCAGAGTTGGCCTGTACCACTGTGTTGTCACCCTACCTGTCAGGTGCCCAGAGTTGGCCTGCAGCACTGTGTCCATTGTCAGTCATCACCCTACCTGTCAGGTACGCAGAGTTGGCCTGTAGCACTGTGTCATCACCCTACCTGTCAGGTGCGCAGAGTTGGCCTGTAGCACTGTGTTGTCACCCTGCCTGTTGGGTGCTCACAGTTAGCCTGCAGCACTGTGTCCATTGTCAGTCATCACCCTACCTGTCAGGTGCGCAGAGTTGGCCTGTAGCACTGTGTCCACTATCAGTTACTACTCTACCTGTCAGGTGTGTAGAGTTGGCCTGTAGCACTGTGTCCACTATCAGTTACAACTCTACCTGTCAGGTGCACAGTGTTGGCTTGTAGCACTGTGTCCCCTGTCAGTTACTACTCTACCTGTCAGGTGCACAGTTGGCCTGTAGCACTGTGTCCCTTGTCAGTCAGCACTCTACCTGTCAGATGCACAGTGTTGGCCTGTAGCACTGAGTCGTCACCCTACCTGTCAGATGCGCAGAGTTGGCCTGTAGCACTGTCGTCACCCTACCTGTCAGGTGCGCAGAGTTGGCCTGTACCACTGTGTTGTCACCCTACCTGTCAGGTGCCCAGAGTTGGCCTGCAGCACTGTGTCCATTGTCAGTCATCACCCTACTTGTCAGGTACGCAGAGTTGGCCTGTAGCACTGTGTCGTCACCCTACCTGTCAGGTGCGCAGAGTTGGCCTGTAGCACTGTGTTGTCACCCTGCCTGTCGGGTGCCCACAGTTAGCCTGCAGCACTGTGTCCATTGTCAGTCATCACCCTACCTGTCAGGTGCGCACAGAGTTGGCCTGTAGCACTGTGTCCACTATCAGTTACTACTCTACCTGTCAGGTGTGTAGAGTCGGCCTGTAGCACTGTGTCCACTATCAGTTACTACTCTACCTGTCAGGTGCACAGTGTTGGCCTGTAGCACTGTGTCCACTCTCAGTTACTACTCTATCTGTCAGGTGCACAGTGTTGGCCTGTAGCACTGTGTCCACTATCAGTTACTACTCTACCTGTCAGGTGCGCAGTGTTGGCCTGTAGCACTGTGTCCCTTGTCAGTCAGCACTCTACCTGTCAGGTGCACAGTGTTGCCCTGTAGCACTGTGTTCACTGTCAGCTACCACTCTACCTGTCAGGTGCATAGTATTGGCCTGTAACACAGTATCCACTGTCAGTCATCAGCCTGCCTGTCAGGTGCGCAGCATTGGCCTGTAACACTGTGACAGAACCCTACCAGTCAGGTGCACAGTGTTGGCCTGTAGCACTGTGTCTGCTGTCATTCAGCACTCTACCTGTCAGGTGCACAATGTTGGCCTGTAGCACTGTGTCCAATGTCAGTCATCATCCTACTTATCAGGTGCGCAGTATTGGCCTGTAGCACTGAGTTGTCACCCCTACCTGTCAGGTGCACAGTGTTGGCCTGTAGCACTGTGTCCACTGTCAGTCACCACCCTACATGTCAGGTGCGCAGTATTGGCCTGTAGCACTGAGTTGTCACCCTACCTGTCAGGTGCACAGTGTTGGCCTGTAGCACTGTGTCCACTGTCAGTCAGAACCCTACCTGACAGGTGCGCAGTGTTGGCCTGTAGCACTGTGTCCACTGTCAGTCAGCACCCCATCTGTCAGGTGCGCAATGTTGACCTGTAGCACTGTGACAGCAGCCTACCTGTCAGGTGCACAGGGTTGGCTGTAGCACAGTGTCCACTGTCAGTCAGCACACTGTCAGGTGCGCAGTGTTGGCCTGTAGCACTGTGTCCACTGTCAGTCAGCACCCTATCTGTCAGGTGCGTAGTGTTGGCCTGTAGAACTGTGACAGCAGCCTACCTGTCAGGTGCACAGGGTTGGCCTGTAGCACAGTGTCCACTGTCAGTCAGCACACTGTCAGGTGCGCAGTGTTGGCCTGTAGCACTGTGTCCTCTGTCAGTCAGCACCCTACCTGTCAGGTGCGCAGTGTTGGCTTGTAGCACTGTGTCCATTGTTACTCAGCACCCTACCTGTCAGGTGCTTGTGTTGTGTCCTGTTTCAGCAGCCTGCCTGGCGAAGGACTGCCTGCCGTCTCTGTGCAGCTGTAGGTACCCCTCCACAGTCAGTGCTATGGCTGACTTCACTGGGGAACACAGCCGTCATTTGTTTCTGAACACACACACATCTTTTTCACTGTCAATTCCATTTTCATCATTTAATACTCATACCATTATTGACACATAAGATTATCTATTGTTCCGCCAAACAAAAGAGACAAACACATTACTAGACAAACACATGACACATTTTGACCTCTTTAGTCTTGTTCAGGTAAAATAAAACAACATTCAGGACAATGAAAATGAAGGAGCAATCACTTATCTCCTTCAATTGGGCGCAAAATCAGACATTCAAATATGTGCATATGTATACACAGAATAAAGTGTGCACTCCCATGCAATATATTTATATCAGATGTGTATTCTAAGGAGTTGTGTTTGTGTTTGTTTGTTTTTTTTCAGAAAAATTTGTTTTTTCTTATTCTTCTCATTCCAATTTTCACCAATTTCACTCTGCTTGTATCCAGTTTTTTTTAGAAGATGTAAATGAATTCTGTATGAAAAAAAATTTGATAGATAGTTTCTTCTTCTCAGCAAATTCTGTAATTATACACTTACATCTGTTTATACTTCTTCTCCATTACCATACTGATATTAGACAAAAATCTCTTCATTTCAGCACACATATAGTCCTTCCCATTGACTATGTCCTCCTCCCTCACACAGTCACCAGGGTTCCCACATACTTGCAGTGATGGGCTACAAGGACCTTTAAGGATTTCACGAGGACTTCACCAGCATTCATGAGGACAAACTATAAATGGGGAGTTTTTATTATACTCCCTGTTTGGCTAGTAGACTTACCATGTCAGACCATAGCATTCAACGGCAGTTAGTTAGCTCTGCCAGGCCAAAATTTTTCGTGGCTAATGCAGTAATAAGACAGTCACGTAACGCCCACCCTACTTCCGCCATCAGAAGAAAGCCAGTATCCACTTCCTGTTCCTCATTCAGCGAAGCCTGTGCGCAAGGTAACCCCGAGAACCTTGGCGCTAGAGGGGAAGGCAGGGCGGGCATTAGAGTCTGACATGGTAAGTATACTAGCCAAACCGGGAGTATAACAAAAACTCCCCGTTTTGGCGTCATATACTATACCATATCAGACCATAGCAGAATTTAAAAGGAATCGGAGGAGGGTCGAGTGCCCTAGTGGTTCTTGGGGTAAACGATATAGCTGCATTAGCACCATAAAGGAGATCCCTTTAGAACCATCAGCCCTGATCATGCGGATATCATTAAATAAAAGTTTATAAAGGGATTTTCCAAATGCTAGTAGGCTGCCTCCAGTAGATGGCGCAAGTGGACAGAGCGGTGGAACGCTGCCTAAGTGGCCAGCACCCTGACCTCATGGGCCTGGGGAGAGAGGACGGGCAGATCCTTGTATGCCTTGCATAGGCAGATCTCACCATCTTGGAAAGCCACCTAGATAGTGCCCAGCCGGTCTTTCTTATTATTGGGGTTGATAGAAATAAGGAGACGTCTCTGGGAAGAGCGTCTGGGGCGTGAGCGTTCCCAGTATGTCTCAGACACCTAGAAGGGCACAGGTCCATGTCTCCCCCTCTCTCCCCTCCCCCTAGGATATCCGCCAGTGAGCAGATGACGAGGGAGGGCTAGGCAGTACCCGGTTCCTGATTCTTAGCTAAGAATTTGGGAAGAAACTTTAGAGAGACAGAGCTGTCCCTGTGGAAGGCGATGTCTCTGGGGTCCCCACTGAGGGCATGAATCTCACTTCGCCTTCTGGCCGAAGCCAGGGCCATGAGAAAGGTGGTCTTCAGGGAAAGAAGCTCAAAGGGAAGGGTGGCGATAGGCTCGAATGGGGGTTTTCTGAGAGCATCCTTGACAATAAAGAGGTCCAAAAGGGAAATGCGCCTTGGGGACTGAGATTCACGTAGAGCCACCCCCCTAGAGATCTCTTTGAGAAGGAAGTCATTCTCAAGGGGGGGTCCGCCGAGCTGGCGAACAGTGGTGCTGACAGTCGACCTGTAGCCCCGTATGGAGCTAGCTGAGAGCTTAAGAGAAAGATGGATGAGATATAAAGTTGCCTATCTGGATATTGGAAGGGTGATTATGGGGGACAGAGTTGTCTGAGCACCAGGAGACCCATCTCTCCCATTGGCAATTGTAGAGGGACTCAGTGCTGGCCTGCGCGAGGCCATCACCAGGTCCCATCGGCCCTGCAAGGCCCCTGCCCCCACGAGTATGTTTAAGACGGACTGGGATCTGTCTGTCTGGGAGGTAGGGGCAGGTGCTCGCAGTTGGGCTGGCACAGAAGCCAGGCGTGCAGGCGGAGCATCTGGGGGTTGGAGTGAGGGTGACCCGACTGGGGTTGCCTGAGCATGTCCCACTGAGTTTTCAACTGGAGGGGGGGAACATGGGTGAGGGACTTGAGGTCCGGAAACCAGGACTGGGTCGGCCACCATGTGACGTGACGCTTGACAACACCATCCGATCGGCCCCACTAAAACATCAAACCCCAGAATAGATTTCAAATCTATGCCCACTCTCCCCTCTCAACCCCCTCCTTTCCCCCCTTTCTTGCTTAGGACGGTGCGAAAGGCCCGACTGACACGATCTATGACACAGGAAAAAAATGTGTCACGGGAAATGCGTGCCGCCTTTCGTGCTTAGCAGCCTACCCCCCCTCCCCCCCCCCCCCCCCCCCCCCCTCCCCCTCCCCATGCGGTGCGATACAACGCAGCATGGGGTGTGCGTTCTAACAATAGCCCGTCTCACCCCCCCACACCCCCCTCCCCCCCCCCCCCTACCCCGCGACACAAAGGCATGTGTGCCGCGTTCTCCACCGACACCACCACCACCACCACCCCCCCCCTTTCATACCTACGGTCCCCGTCCTGGCGGATGCATAAATTAACTGGGGCTCAACGGCCAGCTATACGGATGCATAAATTATCCCGTGCCGATTAGGTTCAAACAATTTCCGAGGTGATTGGTTACAAGACTAAATCCCTCCCCCTCTCACCCCTGATCGGTAAATGACAGTTTGTCGAAATTTGATTCGGCAAGCGAGAGACTCATATAGCCAGACACACACAGGCGCAACTTCACTGACCCCTCAGGACTGCCTGTAGACAAGAGCAGAGGAAGACAAAGGGACAGAGAAGACCTAGGAAACTTGGTAACTCCTTGATCTCAAGTCATTCCCTGTTCATTCCCAGGAAAAGTGAGTTGGGACTCTGTTTTACATTTTTGAATCTATGTATTGATTTTATGTATGCTGTGTGTGTTAGCATTGTAACTTTGTACAAATGCTTAGCAACATTTATCAAACTGATGAATGATTATTTTGTGTAGTAGTTTGCTTGCCATCATATGGCAAAAGCTCTCTCCCAGTGGTTTTGATTCTTTGTTAACAATCTGACCACTATTCTTTGTGTGCATCCTGACTTTGTCAGTGTGCAACTCTGTCTGTTAAGATAATAATTCAATGATTAATTTTGATCAGGAAAAACAGTATGCCTGTGCTAGGTAAAAACTGCTACTCTGATTTATAAATACTGGTGATTATTGGAATGATTTGTAGTGTGTGACTTTAAGTCTACACCACATGTGTACTTGGACTAAGCATAGCCCAAGTCAGTGTGATTTAATTCATATGAAACATGGACGAGTTGTTTAACTAAAACTGTAACATTGTATTACTGTCTCCTACCCTTTTGTAAGCTTAACTTAACCTTTGAACAAAAGTGGAGGTTAATAGTTATAGCAGAAACTCTACCATAGAGAAAATTTGCTGGCTGAGTCTCACAACCCTTCTGAAAGACAGAGGAAAAGGGTAAATGTGTGCACTCGACAGACCAGCCACCAGATTCTCATCTACAGATCAAGTTCTCTTTATCGCAGAACTGGGATCCTGGTCACGCTGCACACCACAGTGAACCAGGAGCTGGGACTTCGCCAGAAACCAGGGCGACACCAGACAACAAATCTACACCAGTGGGGCAGTCACCAGCCACAGGAGAGAACCACTGTCTTCTCCGAAGCAAAGCTAAGTTTGCTTACCACCTGGACTCAAACCCATCAGACCCTTACCTCACTTTATGATGAAACAGTGAGAACCTGTCTATGAGTACCCCTCTGGCTACAATACTGGGTATTAGCGAGCAGGGTGGATGTATAATAATCATATACATTCAGTGTAACTTAGACAGAACCCCTGTATGCCAACTTAAGCTTGCTGCACAGAGTGCAAGCGAGTAAAGTAGGAGTGAGGAAGGACCCCTCATTGTGGTAGTCCAATGAGAACTGAAACACAGCCTATGGAAGTGTCACGCCATTTCTTATCTATGTATAAGTAATAAAAGTTGATGTGTGAAAGTGCACTTAACTTGTGTCAGTTCCCTGTTGTTCAATCGAATGTTGAATGTTTGAACTTCTCTCTTCAGTTCTGTATCTCAGAGCTATAAGTACTTTTAATTAAGAGTACAAGCCTAAGGAAAATTATCTCAGAGCCATTCTTCTGCATTTTATCAATACCCGGAACAAATAAAAATTTCTTTGATGACTAGTACCGGAAAGTTGCTCCTTCGTCCTTCCCCTAGAGGACCCACCTACCACTCGTATCCATCTCGTCACACACACACAGGGTTACGAGGATGAGCCTGGGTCTTTCCAGCCTCACCTTCCTGATCACCTTGTGGAGGATTGGGAAGGGAGGAAAGGCATATGCTATAAAGCCCGACCAGGGAAGGGAGAGAGCGTCGACTGCATCAGAGCTTAATCTAGGATCTTTTTAAAAGGGGGGCAGTCCCCTCCCCCCTCATATAAAAAAAAAAGGGGGGGGGGGGGGGGGGCACTCCCCCCCAAACCCCCCTCTCCTCCAGGGCCACTTCTTCAGCCAATCATCTTGAAACTGGCGTTCCCTTGCACTGGCACTCTTTTCGGGCTGCTTCTGCCAGCTTTTGGATAATCTTCTCCACCCTCGCATGGCACAGAATCTTCTTTTTTTCACTTTCCTCCACGAAATTCGAAGTCAAATAGGGTGGGTGCATGCTGTCAGATTACTTGTGACCATAGCAATACAATTATGTCCTCCATGTATAATTTTGATGCTGAAGATTACCAACTGTGATAATTTGTAAGTTTCGTCATTTGAAGCTTACTCATTTGTTCATCTATTCAGGCTGAGAACCAGAGGTGATTCAGTACTTGGCCAAATCGAACCAATTACGTATACACTGGTATTGTGGTAACTGCCCTGTATTGCTATGGTCACAAGTAATATGCAATGAATACGTCAGTATACGTTTTAATGTAAGTCTCATCACCAAAGGTGTGTCGTCACTAATGCTATCATCATTATCATAATTGATGTGTGTTATTGTCATCATCGTGCCTCTCTAGCTCTCTTTTCTGTCATTACTCTCTTAGATTTATGATTTGAAAGGAGAATAAAACAATCCCGAAGGCAAATTAAATGTTTTTTTTTAAAAAAATATGGGGGTCAGTGCGGAACGAGAGAGACATTTGCCAGCAGGCGTGGATGAACGGTGCAGTAGTGGTGAAGACGGTGACCGGACGAATCTTGACAGTGAAATCTCTTGCCGAATTTAGGCAACTGCATTAGATTGTTTACTTTCTTCTTATGTGTGTCACGCTGTCACTTTCACCTTTGCTTTGACATTGTGTCGTCTGCTCGAACTGTAAGTAGACCAAATTAATTTAACCAGCTGCGATTATTTTCTGCTTAAATCGTAAGTGTGAATGTCTAAGAATTCTTAAAGGTTTGTAATGTAGAAGCTACTTGATGTAATTTCTGTATCTGTGCGCTTTTTTTATAATGACTTTGGCATTTTCTTTTTTTTTTTGTTTTGTTTTGTTTTGCTTTCCTCCCACTTGACTTTGTTTACATCTGGGGGCGAAGGTCTTTTGGGATTGGCAAGTCAGGGGAGCAGTCCTTGCGTCAAAGTAGTTGTGGGCAAAAGTAAGGAAAGAGAACGCAGCCTTGTGGTACTACTATTTCTTCTTTTTTTTTTTCTTTTTTCTTTCTTTCTTTTCATATGTTTGTATTTGGTCTTTGCTCACAGATAATGTGATTGAATGAAAGGATAGTAAATATTTGATCATGTGTTTGTCATACAAGATGATCAAGACACGTTTTTTTGTTTGAAGTTTTTTTTTTTTTTTTCTTATCGCGCTAGCTATTGTAGTAGTAGTAGTAGGCTTCAATGCTCCTTTGGAGTTGGGCAGTGGGCCCTTATATAACAGGTTGTGTGTGTGTGTGTAGTTTTATGTCATTGCTTTGTAAGTTGGTCTTTATGTTGTACATTACGTTTTCATTTTCTTCATATCAGGTAGTAGGCTTGTGTGTGAGAGTGAGATTGTAACTGGGACATGTACACTTTATTTGTGCATTTATAAGATGTTGATATTAATGATGGGTGTGAAAATGTGCTTATTATTACACTGGAAGGTTGAGGCCCAGGCAGCTTCTGTTAAACTTTGGGAATGTGCGACATCACTGATTTCACAAAGCGTGTCTCTAGTGTTAGCAGCACTTTTGGAGTATTTCTTACTTTTTTCTTTTTGTAGACCTATTTTTTTTTTGCTATATTATCTGTTTACTACTTTAACCTTACTTGCCAAAACTCAAAATGGCACAGGATAGTTCATTTAAAATTTGTTCTTTGAATTGTAATGGTCTAAATAATAGTAAAAAAAGGAAAGATGTGTTTGATTTTTTGAGAGAAAAAAAAAGCAGCTCATGTTTACTGTCTTCAAGAGACACACTTAAAGGAAGACTCTGAGAATTTTATCCGAGCCAGCTGGGATATAATGTATGGCTCTGTGGTACGGAAAAACTAACAAAATGGTGTCGCTATTCTTTTTAATAATAACTTTGAGTACAAGATACATGATGTTATAAGAGACCAGCATGGGTGTTACATTGTTATGTGTTCAATTCTTAAAAAAAAAGGTTTACTTTGGTGAACTTATATGGGCCTAGCAGTGGTGATAGCCCCGAATTTTTCGATAGTGTTTGTGAACTCATTGAGAGCTTTGGCAACCAACGTGTAATTATAACTGGAGACTGGAATTGTGCCCTTAACTTAAAAATGGATGTTAGAAATTAAACAAGTGTCACAAATCGGCCACGAACCCGAGCAAAAATCAATGATATAATGACAAAATACAATCTATTCATGTTTACAGAGAATTATACCCCGAAAAAAGGAACTATACATGGCGGAAATTTAACTCTTATAAACAAGCAAGACTTGACTACTTTATGATCACTGAAGAATTAATGATGGAAGTTAATGATGTTTGCATAGATCCTGGATATCGATCAGATCATTCTCTTGTCACATTGCTTTTAAAAAAAGATCATTTCAAACGCGATAGACCTTTTTGGAAATTCAACAATAGTTTATTAAGAGATAAGCAAAATGTTTCAAAAACTAGAGAACTGATCAGCGATATCAAGAAACAGTATGTATTACCTGTATCAGGGTTCATACAGACTTCCAGTCACAAAATTTAAAGACTTTTAAAAGACTTTTCAAGACCTGCCATACAAAATATAAAGACCTCGCGGCAACTTCCTAGATGATATAAATACCAAAACAAGGCTTACTCCCGCTGGGAGGTCATGGGTTCGAATCCATCAGAAGTCATGTGGGTTTTTTCTGCCCCGACCGGCTCCTACCCAGAGTTGAGTTTGCTGCGGACTCAGTTGGGAAGACTGGGACCACACAGTCGAGTTTCATCCACTTAATGGATGCGTTTCTGAGAGTGTTGCTCAAATTTCATGACCAACACTGCAGGTGTCTGTATCTCTCGGGCCTGGTTGACGCCAGGATATATTATGAAAGGAAGCGTAGAGTACAGCCCTGTCATGTAGTCTCAGACCGAAATGGAAATCCGTAGCATCATCATAATCATCCTCATTCTCATCGATCAGCATAAAAAAAAAGTCTCAAATTCTGTGGCCCTTCATGCCCTGCTCTCATGGTGACCTCAGTTTCGATGTCCTCTCCACGTCTGTGGCCTTGGTTTGGTTCCGTCGGGGTCACCGGTATCGGCGGGTCCATGGGGGCTGTCGTTGGCGGACGTGGTGGCGCCCTCCGGAGGAGAGCTCACTCATGCCGGCTCCGCGACTAAGCAATTATTGTCGTCAGTAGGGGGCTTAGTAGGTGGTGTCCTGCGTATGTTAGATCAGAACAGGCGCCACTGAACACCACTGAAGTGACTCGGCGGCAGTGCAGTGTCTCCTCCGGGGGGGTTGCCTCTTGACGACTTGACATTGACTGCTGCCTGTGGATTGCCGGTGCCGGGGCTGCGGCGGGGCCGACCGGGCCGTGGCTGTGGACAGGGTGTCGGAATGAGCGGCGTGGGTGCACTGCCTCTGAGGTAGCGCAGAGGTTAGGACAGCAAAAAAAAAAAAAAAAAAAAAAAAAAGGCTTACCTTTATTGCTCTTCACTTGTTGTCCTACTTGACTTGAGACCAGGAAATCAGTGTCTATAGTCCCCAGGTGAAGAATCCAAACAATCTTTTCCTTAATCTAAAACTGTCTTAATCTAAAACTTTACACAGTCCATAAAAGAAGACTAAAATAGTGGGGGTGGGGATGGGGTGGGGGTAGGGGGAAACTGTAGTGTTTGTGAACAGGCTGACTATTGTTTCGAAGAACTGGAGGCCCCCTCGCTGGATTTCAGATCCTCCATCTCCTTTTCCAGTCCTTTCAGCTCTTACTTTTTTTGTTTCACATTCTTCCGCAGAGCATTAGACTCTGTCAACAAAGTCTTGCGGTTCAGTTCTTCTGCGTCAAAAGCCTTCTGGTCAGCTGTCTCCTCCAAGTGGGCGATGTTCTTCAACAGCTTAGCATGCTTAATTTTCAGTTCATCAAGGAGTTTTTTCTGATGCCTTCCTTTTCAAAGAAAAGAAACGTGAAATGGACAAAATAAAACGAATCATGAGCTATTGACGTTTGGCGCCAACTGAAGATTCTTCTTACCTTGAGCATGCTTCTGCAACGCGGCTTCCCCCATCGCAGAGAGGTGCAGACTCTTCTTGCACACACAACAATACGCTTTGCGCTTGTCCTCCACGACTTTTCGAAGCCACTTGCTGTATTCTGGCTTTGAAAGCCATATTTCGTTAAACGAACAAATGCCCGGCATCGTCGACAGCGACAGGAAGTGAAACTGCTTAAAGGGACGCTACCGCCGCAAAATCCGTTTACCTCCCTTGCCTCATCAAGATCGGCGTTTTGCTTATGTCGCAACGTACGTGAACTGATGGTTTGAAAAATTAAATAGTCCGAGTATTTTCACTTTTGTTTGAAATTTTTATGTGTAGCTTTTCTATGAACATTGGATCTTTTATTTTCTTTTCCCCATGATCTATATAGGAGAGCTGATTTTGAAAGATTTGTAAAGACCTGGTGCATTTTTTATAGATATTTAAGGACTTAAAAATGACCCCTCATTTTTTCCAAACTTGTCCAAACTTTTAAAAGACCGTGCGAACCCTGTGTATACAACTTAGATAATATGCATAAAATTAGTAATGAAAACCTCTCTTTTCAATGAAGATCAGCTCTTTTTTGAGACATTAATGCTTGAAATAAGAGGCAAAACAATCTCTTATAGTACTTATAAGAAAAAAATGGATACTCAAAGAGAACATGACCCAGAAACAAAAAATAAAAAAACATTGAACAGAATTTACAAGAAGAAACTATTCCTCATTTAGAAAACCTAAAAACAGAATTGCAAGAAATCAGGAATCACAGACTTGAAGGCATGGCAATGCGCTCGGGAGTTCACTGGCTAAGTCAAGGGGAAAAAAGTGAATAAATATTTTTGCTCTCTGGAAAATAGAAATTTTCTTGATAAATCTATCCCTTTTTTAGAAAAAGGGGATGGTTCAGTCATTTCTGAACAAAAAAGTATCCTCATTGAGATAAAACAATTTTACGAACAATTATACAGCTTTAGAGATGTAACTGATATAAATATTTCTGAAGAGCTTCCAGATGCTTCAGTATTATCCGAGAGGAAAGCTCCTCATTAGAGGGGTTGATTACACTAGAAGAGGCAGCTACTGCTCTGAAACAGATGATGAAAAATTTTAAGAGCCCTGGGCCTGATGGGTTTGCCGTTGAATTTTTAAAGATTTTCTTTGTAGATATTGGAATTTTCCTTGTACGTTCAATTAATAAAGGTTTTGCTAAAGGCCAATTATCAACTACCCAGCGACAGGGAACCGTAATATGTATCCCCAAAGAAGGGAAGCCAAAGAGATTTGTGAAAAACTGGCGCCCCATCTCTTTGTTGAACACCACATATAAGATAGCTTCTGCTTGTGTTGCCAATCGATTGAAAAGCGTTCTTCCAAACATTATACATGAGAGTCAAAGAGGTTTTTTGAAGGGCAGATT
>JADBJO010005941.1:136582-147171 GCA_016801955.1 Conus betulinus | reverse complement strand
GTGGGGTTTGGTGGGTTTGTGTTGTGGTGGGGGTGGGGTGTTTTTGTGGGGTGTTTATTGCTTTTCAACTTCGAAAGAGAAAGAAGCGAAGAAGAGAGAGTACGAGATAATGTTGATAAAATAGGATAACTAGGAAGAAAGAGAGAGAAGAGAAAAGGAGAGGGTAGTTATAGAGGTAGCAAACCACTTAACAGAAGAGAAGTTGGGCAAAAAGCGGACAGAGTCCACCTACAATTAAAAAAAACAAAAACAAAACACCCGAAACAAGAACAACTAAAAACCAATCTGAACAACCCACACACACACAAAAACAAAACGGAGTGGGGCGGGTGGGGAGTGTCGAGACATAGGAAACTGAAAACAGAAGGGGGTGGGGAAGGGAAAAAAGTGGGTAAATGAAAATGGGGATAAAACACACACACACACACAGCCACACCACCACACACACACACACCACACAACACCCACCCCTCACACCACACAACACACACACACACGCATCGCACCACGCACAACAACCCGCGCACTACACACACACACACCACAAAAACCACACACACACACACACCCACACACACACACAACACACACACACGTAAAAAAGTAGCTGGCAGCATAGATTAAAACAAAAAGAATTGTAAATACAACTTTTCCCCTTTGCTTTTTTCTCACCCCCGCCCAATCTTTGTTATTCTCATTCGATTCCTCAGTCTTTTTTTTCGAATTCTTTATCCTGCAATGCCCCCACCCCCCTTTTTATTTTCTTTCCTATTTCACCCCCGTGTTCTTGATACTCTACTCAAAAAATTAAAAAAAAAAAATAATGGAGAAAATATCGGACGGAAGAAAGCACAGGGAAATCGAAGGCATTGGCAAAAGGGGAAGAAGTAGGAGAAATAGTAAGGATTTGGGCTCTCTCAAAGAAAGAGAAAGAGGAAGAATTGGAGAAAAGGATGCGCCATAAAGGATATAGTTGCAAAAAAAAAGAAGGAGCTGGAAACATAGAAACTGTAGATTCACTAAAAGTGAAAAGGGATAGCACACCAACCCAACAATTTTGGACAATGACAATGGTCGATACTCAAAAAAAAAAAAACAAAAAAAAAGGGAAAAGAAAAAAAAAAAAGGAACCTTATGGGTAGGCTAGAATATTGGAACTCCACAAGCGGAGAGAATAACTGAGCTAATGTGTTGGAACCTGGGAAAAGGGATGAGAATTTAAATAGTGGGAAATATAGAAAATATTGGAAACTCACAGAGAAGACTTTAGTGCGAAAATATGATTTATTGGAAGTCAGCATGGAAGAAGGTCACGTGGGAACATAAGCAATACTGGAACTCTAATACAAGAAGGAATTAAGTGCGGAACATAGCAAATATGGGAATCCAACAAGAAAGATAATTAAAGTAGAGGGGAAAAAAGGGTGGCGACAAAAGTGCACAAATTGACAAGCGTGAAATTGACAACGATGAGCGAAGGAATCAAATGATAAGAAAGTGGGAGAAAGCGGGGAACCAGGAATATTGAGCCTCACATAAGGAAGACGTAATCGGAAAGGAAGCGAGGCGGAACGGGGAGGGTGGCAGCCTAGGGGAAGGGGAGAAAAAGAAGAAAGCTGCCATGAGAGAAAAAAAAATTATGAAACTCCATTAAGGTAGCTGAGAAGTGTTGGGGGTGGGGGCTGTGAGAGTAGGGGGTCAGTGGGTAGGAAAGAACAAGAAAAAGGTTATGTAACCAAAAAGAACACCGCTACCAGGACACATAGGGAGGACAAGGGGACTGGGGCGGGGAAAGAACATGGGTCCCAAGAAAGGGAAATGTGAACAGAGACTGATGGTATGGCACCCAGGAAAAACAGAATGATTGTCGATTGGAAAACAGAAGGACTGAGGATAGAGAAACAGGAAACAGAGAAGGATGGAGAGTGCCAACAGGAAACAGAATGATATAGCGGAGGTCACGAGCAGGAAGATCATAAGGATGTAACAAACAGAAACAGACAGGCTTGGAGGATGTGCCAACAGGAAAACAGAAGATTGAGGATGTGCAAACAGAAGGATGAGGATGTGGCCAACAGGAAAACAGAAGGATTGGGATGGCAAACAGAAGGATTGAGATGTGCAAAGGGGAAAACAGGAAGGATTGTGGGGATGTGCAAACAGAAAAGGATGAGTGATGTGGCAAACAGGAACCCAGAAGGATTGGGGATGTGCCAACAGGGAAAAACAAGAAGGGACTTGAGGATGTGCATAACAGGCACACAGAAAGGATGGGGGATGTGCAAACAGAAACATAGGATGAGATGCAAACAAGTAAAACCTATGATTGATGTGTGCCAACAGGGAAACCAGAAGGATTGGATGGCATGCGCAAACAGGAAAACAGAAGGATTGAGGAGTTTGCGAGAACAGCAATGTTCGGAAGATTCACAATCCGCGACCATAAAGTGAGAAGTATAAGGTAGTGGGTTGGTTTAGAAGTAGGACGGCTTCATAGAAGAATGAACAAAGCGTGAACCTAAGTCTTTCCATCTCGCGTAAGAAAAATACAAAACAACCAACTAGACAAAAGCTCGGGGGAGAATAGAATTCATGAAAAGTGCGGAAAATAGCGTCTTACTTTTAAAACACGAAAAAAGGGGGGGGGGGAATGTATGCTTGATGTTACAAAAAGTGGTTCGAGGGCTACACACCCCCACTCACGCAACTGCACTGCACGTACGCACCCCCGCACGCCCCACGCACACACAGCAGCACACACACACACCACACACACCGAACTTTGTGAGAAGGAAACATTTCTCTCCACAGAAATGTTTTGAGGGCGGCACCCCTACATAGCACGGAACCCGTGACATGGATAACCAACCATTCCTTCGGAAATACCTCACATAAACCAGATCTACAGACAACCCCTGGGTGAGAGAGAGAGAGAGAGAGAAGAGAGATAGAGAGAGAAGAGAGAGGGGATACACCGCGCCGCGCTGTGCACACGCACCTCACCCACAAGCAAACACTCTCGCGCGCGCCGTCGCACGCACGCCCGCAACCCACTGCACGCACTCACGCACGCCACACCCACACCCAACACCAAAACACGACAAATGGGGTTTAGGAGTGAATTTGAGGTAAGGTGGTCGTGCTGTGGGCTATGATGTGTGTGTGTTGTGTGTTTGTGTGTTGGGTGGTGTGTGTGTGTTGTGTGTGTGTTTGTTTTTTTTTTGGGGGTGTGTGTGTGTGTTTTTTCGTCGCGCGGCTGCGTTTGGTGTGGGGTGTGTGTTGTGTTGTGTGTTGCAGGCGTAGAGAGAAGAGGAGAGAGATAAGAGAATAGACCAGCAATATAGAGAGAGACATTGTTACGTCTACGGCGCCACATGCGCAAGCAACGTGCCCTCTCTCTCTCCTCCTCTCTCTCTCTCTCTCTCCCCCTGTCTCTCTCTCTCTCTCTGTGAGTCGTTTCATTGTGCGTGGTCGCGCGCGTTTGCGTGCACACGCCGCCGAGTCGAATCTCGCATACTTCAGCCTTGCTTTACGCGCGCGCGCGCTGTTTGTGTTTGTGTGTTGCCGTTTTTGAGTGCATGCGTTGCGTGCGTTGTCGATCGCGTTGCTTTGCTTTTGTGCTGCCCATGCATGCGTTTCGTCGCATTCTGCGTGCGTGCTCTTGCCTGTGAATGTTATATAATTGGTTGTGCACAACATATTGTTTTTAGGGTGTGCATATTGTGCGTTGAGAGCGAATGTGCCCCTGCACGCCGCACCACCACTGGTTTTCCCGCGTTTTCATAACGGCATTTTGGTCGGTATCTATTTAGACTTTGCCGAATTACATCACTTGTCAGGGCCGTCTGCAAGCCGTAGCAACGCGGCATCGGGTGTCTGTTCACCGTGAGTGACCCCGCTCTGTTACTCGGAGTCAATGGGTGTTGGCCTCATCCCGTCCCACAAAGGAAAACCACGAATTCTTTGTCTTGTTTGTTTGTTTGTTTTACGCCCCTACACCGAAAGGACTGGGGGGCGCACGTAGACATTGTGCTCGTCTTTCTCGTCTTCTTCTGTCCTAGTCGTCCGCTCGCTCTCTCCTCTCTCTCTCTCCCCTCTCTATCTGTATGCCTTCCTGTCCTTCCTGTAATGTCCTGCCGTACCTGTAGCCCTATTGTCTGTCCCTCGATCCGTCTCTTTTGTCTGTCCTTTCTGTCTGATTCGTTTGGTCTTCATTCTGTCTCTCTCATCTCTCCTCTCTTCAGCATCTCTCCCTCTCATCTCTCTCTCCCATAATCTTCCGATCTACTCTCTTAGTGTTGAGGTGTTTTTCTTGTGGTGGGTTATGTTCGATATGTGTTTATTTTGAGAGCATATATAGACTTCACGGCGCGCGTACACACACACACACCCACCCCCCCACAACCCACACCACAAAACACTACACACACACCCCACACATTACACCCACACACCACACACACACCCACACAGCCCCCACATAGTTTGTGGGTGTGTGTTTGTGTTTTGTTGGTGTGTGTTGTGTAGATCAGTACTCTTTTCACTTGCAGCTCTTGTTATATGAGGCATAAAAAGGAATATGAACGTGTTGTTCCCACGTCAGAACGACGGAAGGACAGCAGGGTTCATTGCACCAAAACGGACAGCTATCGGTTTTTCGTCGGTCGGGCTGGCTGTCTGCTGTCTGTCTCTGTACTTCTGTGTCTCTCGACCTGTTGGTGTGTACTTCGGCCTGTCTGCCTGTCTGGCGTCTTTCTGCGGCTTTTCTCTGTGCCTGACTGTTCTCTGTCTGCGCCCTGCCAGCCCGGCTTGGCCCTGTCCGCTGCTCAGTCTGGCTGTCGTTGTGTCCATTTCAGCTTGTATGTGTGTTTGTGTGTCGACTAGTGTGTGTGTGTGTGTGTGTGTGGCTGTAGTTTGTGCTTTGCATGTGCGCGTGTGTTGTGTATGGTGTGTCTGTCTGTTTGCGCTGTGCTTTGTGTTAGGGGTGTATCACTGTGACCTGCCTGTCTGTCTACCTGCTGACCAGTCCGCTCTGTCTATCCGTCTGGTGTGCTGTCTCTGTGCTCGATCTGTCTTCCTCATCGCTCTCGTCTCGGTCTCTCTATCGTGAGTTGTTGTGTGTGTGTTTGTGTGTGTGTTGTGTGTGTGGTGTGTGTTGTGTGTTTTAAAAAACCTTCCCTCTCTTTGGGTCCAGCTAGCAGTCACCTTTTTCTCTCCCCCCCCCCCCTTCTCTGGTCTTCACACTGCGCGCGCGCCAAGTGGCACACACACACACACACGACACACCACAGCACGACACCACACATGCGTGTGTGTTGTTCTCTCTCCTATTTCCCCCCCTCTCACTGTTACTCTCCTCCTCTCCTCTCTTCTCACTCTGTGTGGGTCGTGTGTGTAGATGTGTGTGTGTGATGAGAAGTAGAGAGAAGCTACGAAGAGAGGAGAGCACACCCCCCCCCCCCCCCCGCCCCTCACACCGCCTACAGACCTATACCTGGTCCCCCCCCCCATAGAAAGATTGGATACACGGGGAGAGAAAAAAGATAAATAACAACAACCCACAACGACAACAAACCAAACAACAAGCACAACAACCACCGTGTCGACCCGCTGCCTATGGAATTCATTTGACATAAAACAACCAGGTCAGCTGGTTTAATGGAGCTTTGTCAGGCTACACCTCTTCACCGTCTTCGTTCGCATCCCTTCTCCCCTCCCCCTCCCCCTACCCCCTCACCCGATCATCTTTCCTCTTCCCTTTCTACCTCTGTAAGCCTCCTTTCCTAACGCGAGAGTAGACCGACAAAAAAAAGACCACCTCCCTCCATCCCTCCTGGCACCCCTTCCACCCTCCCCCCTCCCCCTCCCCTAACGATAGCATCAGATGACACTAACGTTTTTTTAACTTTGAAAATGCTTTGGCCACTTGCACTCCGAGAGAGAGAGAGAGAGAGAGAGAGAGAGAGAGAGCCGTCTCTATCTCTCCCTGTGCATCTTTTGGAAATGACAGTTAAAAAACCGAGTTCTGCGGAGTAACGAACAACAAACATCTAACAGAATTTTATTTAGAAAAGGCCAAAGCCCATTTGAAGGAGTCTCCTCTTTCTGACAATAATCATGATCGCAATCTCTTTCAACGAACTGTCATCACCATGTAAGCACTCTCTCACTAGGTCAATCGAGACTGAAAACGATTTAGCAACTTCCAAATCTTTACAATGGGCCAACTCGGTATGTCCAGAGTTCCAAAATCATTACAATGCGCACACTTGTCCGACCTCGGGGCTGTGCATGAATCTTCACATTGCATAACATACATAAAATACTGTGTAATTTCGAATATAGCTGTTTCCTCTCTAAAGGCGATTGTAAAGTATAAGGCCAGATTTTTTCAAAACTACTTCTGCGCTTGTACGTAATCCAAAGTTAATGTCGATCCCTTAATTGCAGGCTGCTAGCTTATGAGCCTTGTCGGCTCTTTTAACTATACTCGCTTAAATCCATCAAAGCAGGGAAAACTTTCAAACTTTCTTTCAACCAAAAACCAAGTGAAACGGTCTTTATCTGCACCTCCTCATACAGGGAAATGCTTTGTCTTGGAGGAATACTGTCTTACTTTAGACAACCTCAAAGTGCTCAATCTCTTCTTCTTCTTCTTTGCATCCGCCCGTCGTTTTGTCTCCTTGTTCAGTCTTTTTGACTCCGTACTTTTTTTTTCCTCCTCAGGATCCTCACATGTTTGTAAGTTGTCATTGCTGTGGTTTGTGTTGTGGTTGGTTGATTTGTTGTCGTTGTTGTGTTGTTGTTGTTTGTTCTTACTTCTTCTTCTTCTCTTCTTCTCCCCTCCTCCTCGCTCCATCCTCCTACCTCCTTCCTTCTGTCTTCTTCTGCTTCTTTACTCGCTGATTCTTCGGGTGGTTCGTATCTTCTCCTCTTTTTCTCTCTTCGTTCTTCTGGTCGTGCTGCTTCTTCTGTGTGCCAGTGTCCCGTCCATCCCACGCCTCACCCCCTCTTGATCCTCTTTCTAAACTGGTACTATTTGACCGATTAATAAAACCCCTGCGAGGAGCTGACATGTTCAACGCCCATGACAACAAAACAAAAAAAAGCACGTTCGAACAAAAACTACGGGCATATTAATATAAACCAACAGTTCGACCCCCTCAGAGTGACAGAGTAACACTGGTACCCCCACTTGTCTGAGTGTTAAACGTCGGGTCTAAAAGACAGTCAACTCTGCAAGCGCCTTTCCAGTCTTGTAGAACTCAACCGGTTCTACAGCATCCTGGAAAACACAATTGGCAAAGTCGACAGATGAAACCACTCAGACGCAATATTGAGCCAGAACAATGTAACAAGCCGCAAGCAAAAACCACCCCACAATACTTGGCACATGACAACATTACAACTGTTAACGACCGTATTGAACCCTATCCCCTCGATCTGAAAGCTCCGATGGTAGCTAGCTGGATTTTTGCAACGCTCAGTCGCCGGACATCCAACTCTCCCCCGCTGCCCCATAGATTGGTATACCCCCTGCAAGGAGACAGAGGAATCTGGAACACACGAACGCAGTACGAACCCCTGCCTTACCAACACAGAGTGGACATACGCAAACCGTGCCTACTGCGGTGGGCCCGTAGCAGCGTGTGGGTTTAGGCGTTTGCCTACGAAGCTGACGAGTCCGTGAGTTCGAATCGCGGCTGGTAGGTCGTATTGTTACGGGTGCTCCCTACCGCCCGCCCCCCCCCCCCCCCCCCCTTCACTCAACGTAAATGTTCCCTGTTCACATATGCTTTTAGAGAGTGTTGTTGAGACTTGGCATGATGTTAGAGACTAATAAACTTTTTTGTTTTTCAACCTGCCGACTCCATGAAAACCTGTGGCAGAGATTGCCCCCAACCTGATGTGATCTTTGAGCTTCTGAGAAGAGAGATTACATTTTGTGTTTTAACTGATCTGAGTTTTACAGAAGGAAAAATTAAAACAAAAAAAAATTACTGGTGCGTGTATTTTTAAGGTGTGTTTTTAAGGGCTGTGAATGAGTTTGGTGGTTGTTTGTTTTTTTGTTTTGTTTTTTTGTTTTTTGTTGTTCGTTTTGTGTTGTTTAGGGGGGGGGGGGGGGGGGGGGGGGGAGGCGTAGCTAACTGACTTCCTCCTGAGTTCAATTTCAACGCGGTGACAGCTCTGATCTGGCCCTGTTGCGGTCTGCTGACCTTCATATAGCGAACGATTGCCTCTACCTTACCTGTGTTTAGTGTCAGGGAAGCATAAGGCGGCGGAAGGAGAACGGTATGATGAGAACACCTTCTGCTGACCGCCATGCTGCTGTGTTAACGTAAAAACCTCTAATCTGAAGTTCTGTGAACATTCTGATACAACAGCCTCCTTTCCCTCGGCAGTACATTTCATCTCTGCACCATGATGCCGCTGTAATTCATGGTCTTTGTGTCGCATCGACACTTTCACCCCACATGCTGTTCCAGCCAGTGACTCGGTTTCACTTCGGAGAATCCTTCACAAGCAGCCTCGAGTATGTGATGTCAAATAAGACTTAGTCTATACAGATTATATACAAACATGAAGGACATGTATCAAACACACACAGTGACAAAATACCGAGGAAAAACTTCTGCTTCTGCTCTTATGTCTCAGATTGTAGAAATAGGGGGGTGGTAAGCCTTCATATCTGCAGTGGTAGATGATTTCTGCCTAACTGACAGTATGTGCTTGAGTGGGTGATGGGGAATAAATAAATGCTTCTCAAAAATGAACTTCAGCAAGCTTATAGTCTCCAAAGAGGGAGACCATCTCCAATGGGGACAAAGCTCACTAACATATAACTCCTGGTCAGATACCGGTATTTCGAAACCTGATTGTTTCTCCTCAGTGACCGCGGAAAGTGGTAATTTGACTCCTCTGCCTTTTCGGTTTTAAGAAGAATGCTATACCAGAAAAAGGCTGGTGTGCAATACCATAGTATGTTTGTTGAGTTTTTCAAAAAACTAACTAAAGGTGCCACCTAAGAAGCAAAAGAAAATCATGAAGAGCAAAACAAACTACATTTTCTTGTGAAAAGTAGAAAATATAAAAAGATAACCTCTTAAGACACAAGTGCTGAGGGCCAGTTCTTGGAATGAATCCGCAAGGGACTAAATTACAATGAAACAATAAATTCCAAGGATAGTACCGAGCACCGTTCCAGCAACTTACAGAGCAGCTAGGTGTTGCAATGACTGCAAGAAATATTGAATTATAAACAAAGCTTGCTCTTATGTCTCAGATTGTAGAAATAGGGGGGTGGTAAGCCTTCATATCTGCAGTGGTAGATGATTCTGCCTAACTGACAGTATGTGCTTGACGTAAATATACAGAGAGAGAGAGAGAGAGAGGAGAGAGAGAGAGAGAGAGAGAGAGAGAGAGAGAGAGAGAGAGAGTGGGTGTGTTCACAAGTATGCAAGCATGTGGACGTGTACCATTTAACCAAGCAGGCTGTTTCCGTTCGTTCAAGTTGAATGACAATTCAGTTTCAGTGTGTGCAGTATGCTTTGCACATGTTAAGGAGGCATTTGCCAAAGATTTTAACGAAAACCAATACAAGCAACTGAAATTTAGGCATAGAGGAGGCGATCAGAAATTAGATCTCGCATGAATAAACACAGCTGAATTACAGGCTGACTTCAGTTTTGTTGAGTGATGATGCACGCTATTCCAGTACCAGCACAGCAGTGATGTTACCCATATAAAAAAAGAACGATCCTATACTGACTAAACCTGCACAACAGTGACGATACCCATGTAAATAAAAGAAGAATGATCATATACTGACTAAACCTGCACAACAGTGATGATACCCGTGTAATAAAGGAAGAACGATCCTATACTGACTAAACCTGCACAGCAGTGATAATACCCATGTAAAGAAGAAGAACGATCATATACTGACTAGGCCAGCACAGCAGTGATGATATCCATGTAAAAAGAAGAACGATCTATACTGACTAAACCTGCGCAGCAGTGATAATACCCATGTAAAAATAGAAGAACGATCCTATACTGACTAGACCAGCACAGCAGTGATGATACCCATGAAAAAAGAAGAACGATCCTATACTGACTAAACCTGCGCAGCAGTGATGATACCCATGTAAAAAAAAAAAAAAAAACGATCCTATACTGACTAAACCTGTAGAACAGAGATGATACCCATGTAAAACAACGATTGTACACTGATTAAACAAGCACAGCAGTGATAATACCCATGTCAAAAAGAAGAGGGACCCTACACCGACTGAACCTGCGCAGTAGTGATGATACCCATGTAAAAAAGAAGAACGGCCTATACTGACTAAACCTGTACAGCAGTGATGACACCCATTAAAAAAAAAAAAGACTGACCCTATACTGACTAAACCTGCGCAGCAGTGATGATACCCATGTAAAAGAAAAGAAGAACAATCCTATACTGACTGAAAAACCTGTACAGCAGTGATGATACCCATGTAAAAAAATGGTTCTGTACTGATTAAACAAGCACAGCAGTGACAATACCCATGTAAAGAAGAAGAAGAACGATCCTATACTGACTA
>JADBJO010005941.1:129082-134082 GCA_016801955.1 Conus betulinus | reverse complement strand
TTAAGCTACCTGACACCTCATTAACAAGCGGTGTAACGTGTCATCATTTAGCTGTTTGACACCTCACAATTCAGTCCTCTAACAAACATTAGTTACCTGTCTGAAATGTCATCGGTCACTCTCCTGACAAAACCCCATCAGTCATCTTACTCATAATCAATCAGTCATCTTACTCATAATCAATCAGTCATCTTACTCATAATCAATGTCATCTTACTCATAATCAATCAGCGTCTGGCATATAACAGTCAGGCATATGAAATGTTACATCAGTCACAAACACATCGTTGATCATCCGTTTGATCCATCATCGATCACTCACTTCTGGCAAATCATCTGTCAGTCATCTCACTCTTTATGAGAAAGTTGACACATTCTCAATCTGTCGTATGACAGAATGCATCAGTCAAATACCTGACACATAATCAGTCAAAAGCCTGACACGTTATTAATCAGTCATATGCCACAACACATCAACAATCACTCACCTGACATGTAACTGATCACACATCTGACACACCCTTAATGAGTCGTATGGCACAATAGTTTAATCACTAATCAGAAACATCATCGATCAGACATGTGGCATATAACCAGTCAGTCACAATACAGCCACCTGACACGACACTGGTCACCCCATTTTAAAATAAGGTCACTAGAACTCTGAGTTGTCAAATGGTTGCTTCCTACACGGTACATCTAACATAAAGATAAACACATCGCAAATCAAATAATCCTATTTGATCATTGGCAATCGCATGGAAACGCACTAAGAAGTACTCCAAGGCGAACACAATCTTGAATACACAGGTGCATGCAAATACGTGATCGTGTGAGCGTAATCCGCCGTGTCCATCAATACCATAATTTCTGTTTCAAAAGTGAAGTTTAAATCCCAGCATCTGTATTTTAGCTGGCCGACAATACACTTGTCTGGAAGAGTGTTCATGATTTTTCATTCTTTGAAACGAAAGATTATAGCGCCTGTGATAATAACACCTGCTGCTGTTTTCTATTTCCCCACCACAAACGCTTATGTTTATCTTGCAATGATCGTCGAATAGTCCTACATTTTGCACACCGACTACAATCACTGTAAATAAAAAAAAAAAAAAAACCGATGACACTGCATGAAAGAACACACACACACACACACACACACACACACACACATGCACACACACACACACACACACACACACACACACACACACACACACACACTGGAGACGTAGATCCTTCACGTCCCCCATGCAGCATCTGTCTCTGGTCTGAAATGTTTTCACAGTGATTTTTTTTTAACAGGCAGCAGTTGTTTGTTTACAGAAAAAAAAAAAAAACAAAAAACAATCGACGATATTGTTTCTTTCATTGGTTACAGAGTTGATGGCTGGCCCACAGGGGTGTTTCCTGCATGAATGCCTCATGTGGGTATTTGTCATCAATTATGGCCACCATGACAGTTTGATGTGGTGTCATATTGCCTGCCTGTTGCACTAGCATAGTGGGCAGACGTGTTGACCTGTAGCATGTTTTGTTCTGCCAGATGTATATATCCGTATGTTTTTTCTCACTTGTTTACATCAAGTCCAGGGTGTCACAAAGGACAGGCTTCTGAGGGCAAGAACCCAACTGTCGCCACTCACTCAAGAACCAACACGCAAGGGCAAAAAAGTACAAACAAGGACGCAACTTCAATTGCATGACATAAAGTAATGTATTAACATTCACACACTAAGAGGGACAAGGCTGTACAGAAGAAAAGAAAGACAGATGCCAGCAAAATAGAAGTATTTGAGACAAAAGACAGAAGAGAAGATTCACCTCTGCTGGACTACCCTACAGGGACACAAGACGGAAAAAAACAATCTTAAAGGGAACCTGGCTAAACCCCTGCCCTGCCTAAAACGAAACCTAGACAAACCACCAAACCACCCAAAGGAGAAAGAAGGGAGGGACGATTCCTACATTCAAAACAGGACTTGCAAAATCACTCACACCCTAAAAAAATACACTACATGGCATGCAGGCTCATCCTTAGACCTCCACAGGTTAAGGTGACAGAATACAATGAAGACCGCTCCACAAATCAACAGGTCTAGAGATCAAACAAATGCACAGATTATAGTGTCACTGAGGTGTCTTGGCGTTCCGTCACAGCCCTCAATCATGGGCAATAGGATTCTCCACAGAGCCTCAGATGTGGCTCAAGCCAGCATCGAACACAGTGTCTTTCACAGTTCAGCACCAAGCACAGGATGTCTTACAGCTCCGAGCAGTACTGAAAAGAAAAAAAAGACTACAAGATAGAACACCTGCAAGATACTATGAATATAATAGGCTTACAAACGAACACATGCACACACCGACAGGACCCAGGACAGAGTCAGGCAACAGTCACAACTTGAACATGAACACATGACCTTTAAGTTGTGCCCCTGGGCGTGAAAACAGACCTCCTGACAGGCTCCAACCCAGCAACAGACTCAAGGTATATCCATCCACGCCGGGACGACACATGCTGAAGTCCGAGGGGTCCTCACAGGTCGAGTTGTGAAACCTAACTTCATGGCACAAACTTGGATTGGATGGCACCAAACTCGAAGACTGGACAGCCCAAACTCAAGGACTGGATAGCTCACAGCTTGGAATGCTCAAAACTTGGAATGGTCAAAAGCAAATATACTAGACCAATACATTACCACACAGCCTGTGCAGGAAGGAATCGAAGATGTAGAGGAAAACCACCCCCTGGCCCATGTCAGCGAATGTAGCCGGGTCGACGGCAAACACCACTGCCCACTAGAGGGCACACCAACAAACACATTGCCCAGCAAAGGACAATACAGCCACAAGGCTAAGAAGGCGGCCCTGGGACGAGACTGGAATCCAACAAGTACAGTACTGCCAAGACAGGACGAAAGATCGCTCCCCGACACAAACATGAACACGACTCAAGAAGAAAATGGTCGATATAAACAAAAGGCACGTGAATCACACATGCAGCCCATCCACCCACGCAGCCAGCTGGCCCCAACGGGTGGAGTGGTGATGAAATTGAACGAGTCACGGACGGCACGGACTGACTAGCCTCTGACAAAGCGAACAAGCCAAGGATAAAGCTCGGAAAGGATATGCATCCTCTCCAAAAGAAACAAACAGCGTTCGATTCCAGACAAAACCCACCAAAGAAACCGCACTATAAAAACGGTACCTGACGCGACATGACACTGAAAGTAAGGTGAAACCAAAGACTGGACCAAACAACGAGCTAAAACAACAACAGCAAGCACAGAGAAAATAAAACAAACCCACCAGAGTGCTGCCAACCAGAGAAAACTAAAAAGCGATCAGTATCCTTGCTATCAGTATACATCGAATCTGTGTGCACACTGCAGCACACAAACAAACACATCATGCGTTAAAGCAGAGCAGAATAAGCCGTCCATGGCACCAGGAATGTTGTGTCTACAGCCTGAAAAGATTATGTTCTTTGTCTTTAGGATCGTAAATGGGATATTTCTTCTGTTGATAATTCTTGTTTATCTCACACGCCTTTACATCTATTCTTTGTACCAAGTACTCGCTTGCAGAGGTCAAGTGAACTTTTAAAAAAAAATCTAAAATTTTCTCTTTTCCCCCCTTCTTTCTTTGCTGCTACATTTGTTGTTTGGCAAGTGTGTGTGTGTGTGTGTGTGTGTGTGTGTGTGTGTGTGTGTGCGCGCGCGCGCGCGGAGGGGGATGGGGGGGCTGCGATAATGTGCTTTTGTACTTGGGTAGGAGTGGTGGTATTGATATTGTTGGCTCCTTTTGATTGTTGTAAGTTTTACAGTTATCTGTTCTTTGACTGGATTCATGTGTCAGATTTTTTCGCCATTTTTTTTTTTTCTGTTTGATGTCTCTGTAATTGAACATGGCATAGATGGCAATCTATTGTGTCTGTAAATTGCAAGGGCATTAGTACTTAAAGGAAGAGACATGTCTATCGTAACTTTTGATTGGGACCATTTGGGACCATTTGATGGCTTAATGCAGTACAGACTCTGCCAGTATAATTTTTTTTTAACGGGTCGGAAAACAATATGCTTGTTGTCTGAGCATCTTTCTTTGTAGACAGGGTAGTATGTTTGCCAGCCTTTTCTTTTGCATCTGTTCAAGTGGTTTGAGATCAGATTCCATCTTAAAATGTGCTCCGTAAATGTATGTGTGGAAAGGTTCACAACTAAAAACTACAGCAAGAAGTGCACGTTCTTTATAGGCATATTGCTGTTTAGTTCTGTCTCGGTTGAAGCTTCGTTTGTGAAGACAATGGGTTTTCCATCTTGTCTCAGTGCTGATCCGAGTCCAAACTGAGATGTGTCCACGTGTGTGACTTCTGGCTTACTTGCATTGAAAAACCTCGGGAAATTGTCTTCACATGTCATGTGTTTGATCTTCTGGAAGGCCTGTTGGTGTGAGTTGTTCCACTCCCATGTTGTTTATATTTTCAGCAGAGACCTCTCAGAGCAACTGTGAGATTTAACAAATTTGGAATAAGTGGAGCGAGGAACTGAATCATTCCAAGACACTGCTGAAGACCTCTGGTAGTTGTCTGCTCTTGCAAGTTCCTAATCTCAGCACATTTGTGTCTGGATCTGGGTTCTTTCCATCAGCATCGTTCGTCATGACCAAGAATTTGATTTTTTTAACTTGATGTAGCATTTTCGTGGACTGAAAACAGTTTCTATGCTTTCATGCTATTTCCATGAGATGATACACGTGGTCATGGTCTTTGTTGTCAGTATCGTAAACGATGACATCATCAGTCATACCAATTGTTGTTAGACTTTGGCATGCACATCGTTCGTTTTCGGTTGAAAAAACGTCTTGAGAGGCATTGAGTCCGAAATGGAGTCGTTCAAAGCGATACCAACCACAAAGGGCTGTTGAGTGTGATCAGTTTGCTTAAAGATCCATCGAGCGTTATGGACCAATAATGGTCATCTCCTCAACAGTAGACA
>JADBJO010005941.1:124082-126582 GCA_016801955.1 Conus betulinus | reverse complement strand
GACAGCGATTTGCCAGAGTGCTAATTTGACAACAAGCAAAATACAGCATAGTAGTAGCCACAGGAAGATTATAAGACTGAACACCATTGAAAGAGATTACACAGGTGCTACAAAGGATTGATGTATCCCCTCCCAATTTAAATGCCTTTTGGTAAAATTACTATGATCTGGGCTAAAAACATATCACGTGGTGCAACGTATTCCACACGCTGAATTATGGACTTTGGTGTGTCTCTATTTGACACCAGGAGCGCAGACACAATCAGCCGTGTCTCCCTGATGAGTCCGATCTAGCGGATGAAAGGCCTAGGAGCAAGCAATACAAATAGATCTGCCTTTAGAAGGGATCATGATGGTTCCCTCAGGCAGCTAGTGAAGGGTTTCTCATATTTATAATATGTTTTCCCCCCATTTCGTTGTCTAAAAAGTTTGTTGTTGTTGTTGTTTGTTTTCTGTCTCTAAAAGTTCAAATCTTTGCGAAGTCATTATTATAATGACTGAAGAAATTGTTAGCCTGCACTTGTTTTTCCCCCCACTTCTTAATTGTTCAGCATTATATTGTTTGGTCAATCAGTGGAAAACCTCAAAGGTGGGACAAACATGCATGGGAAAATCGAATGCGAACGTTTTAGTGAGAAAAAATACATCATAATCAGAGAGAAACAATCTGACTTCAGGTTGATAGATGGTGCACAAGCCTTCAATATTATAAGTGACAAAGGATAGAGATTTGTTGTTGAAACAAGTGGGCTTAAAGGATTTCATGACACGGACAGCGCCGAGTCCCTAGGTGTTCGCAGGTTGCCCTTTTCTGTCAGTTCGTGAAGAGCCAGTCCCAACACGCGGGAAGCATTCTGTCACTTGTTGTTGTCTGGCATTTGCTTTGCTGCGGGTCAGTCTGCACTGGGTTTGGGGAGTCTCAGATATTAAAAAAAAGTTCTGCTGGTCTGACTTCACGAAGCTTTTCTCGGAAGCTCGGAGACTGCCTCTCACTTCTGTATTGTTTGAGTTGATTGGGGACTGGCTTTCTATCTGGTCAACAGCAGACCAGGGATTAACCAGCTGTTTAACGACTGTGTCACTAGTGTCCATCTGCTTGTCAACAGTAGGTGAATTAACTGTGGACATGGATGAGGACAGATCTGTTTGGGCTGGAGAGGTTCCATCGCAGGCAGTCTGCGTAGGGTAGCCGGGCGCAGCATGGAGACGGGGGGGTGCTACTGCCTGGCACGCCATTCTCTGCCGATGAAGAATAGTTTTTCTGGAGAAGGGTGTGCCATAACACCATCATCAGCTACTGCAGCCTGTTGAGATGCCTGGTAGTCTCCACGTACATCCCGGCCATTCACATCATTGATGCGAGACACTGGCTGATGCTCCGTATTCCTCTCTGCACCGTGCTCAGGAACGGATCTTGTGACCTCGTGAGCAGTGGAAGCCAGTAGACTAGCGCCCCACTTGTTGATCACGATCCCGTTATTTGACCGTGAAGAGCGCTGGGGTTTTGGAGGGTCTTCCAAATGTTGTACAGTCCCTAGATTTGTAAAACGATGTAAATTCGTGATTAGAATGTGAGGTGAGATAGCTATGCGCCATCCTTTCCTCGCCCTGGTGTGTCCCCCACTGACAATGCTGATGCATGCAGGTTGTGGCCAGTGATCTCTGTCCGATGTCCTGGAAGTAGCGGAAAAGTGGTCATGTCTGCCGTCCATGGAAGCTGGCTGTCCAGGGGACAAGGATTCTGGTGGGGAAGGTCATGAGAGCGGTTTGGGCGGGGTCATGAGAACAGATTGGGGCGGGGTCATGAGAGCGGTTTGGGGCGGGGTCATGAGAACAGATTGGGGCGGGGTCATGAGAACAACAGTTAGGGGCGGGGTCATGAGAACAGTTAGGGGCGGGGTCATGAGAACGGTTTGGGGCGAGATCATGAGAGCGTTTTGGGGCGGGGTCATGAGAGCGTTTTGGGGCGGGGTCACGACGATATGGGGCGGGGTCATGAGAACGGTTTGGGACGGTGCCATGAGAACGGTTTGTGGCAGGGTCATGAGAACGGTTTTTTGGGCGGAAACTGACAGGATGGCTGGTTCAGGCGTTGGGCCTGTGCTGGGCTGCTCGATGAAGTCGATGTGGACTGCATCTTTGTCAGCTGATCTCTCCGCATCATATGGAGGGAAAGACCTCCTGTTCCTGCCGTAGAATAGTCTGCCCTTCCAGAAGTAGGCGTGGCGGTCGGCACCTCTTTCTTCTTTAATGATCTGGTTCTGGCGGTCTGTGAGGTCCGAGGCAACACGTATCTTGACATCAGCCACCATCTCCCTTCTGCAGTCCTGGGCCTTGAGAATGTCTGCCTTGTCTTGACCATGACACAGTTGGGCAATGATAGAACGGGGATGACCACTGTTCCTCTTTGGACCAACATGATGTGCACGCTCTATATCGTCTACTGACCATTGCTTGAAAGAAAAGAATCGATTTAGTAGCTGTACAACCTTACGAACAC
>JADBJO010005941.1:89082-109082 GCA_016801955.1 Conus betulinus | reverse complement strand
CTCTCTCTCTCTCTCTCTCTCTCTCTCTCTCTCTCTCTTGAAAGAATCAATTGACTGTACATTTATAAATGCACGTGAAGTTCACTTCCTATTCCAGCTCCAAACGTGATTTATGGCCAACCATAACAACATACAAAGAACTACGAGAAAGCAATAAATCATGTGCACTGTAAGCGTTGAGATCTTGTAAACTAATGAATCAAACGCCTTAATATCTGTAGATAAGACTGTGTATTGCAGTGCACACACTCACATACACACTTACGCACGCGCGCAGGAACACTTACGTACAAGTTTGCACGCACATATGTATCCATACACGCAAAAAGAAGAGAGAGAGAGAGAGAGAGAGAGAGAGAGAGAGAGAGAGAGAGAGAGAGAGAGAGAGAGAGAGAGAGAGAGAGAGAGAGAGAGACACACACACACACACACACACACACACACACACACACACACACACACACACACACACACACACGTGTTTATGCTTTTGATTGTATGGAACAAACCTTGACGTCACATAACTTCTACTACAACTCCCCATTATCTACTGTTGTTATATATAACTTACTGTTCTGTGTGAAGTACATGCTCATTGTATGTGCATTTGCACTGATGATTAGATTCCAGATTGTGATATAGTCACTGCACCATCTGACTTGATCCGTTACTTCCAGATAAGCTGGCTTTGTTATAGCACGAGCTCACTGGCTCCAAAACATTGACACAGTTTGAAAAGTATGATATTGATCTGCTTCATGTTGTAAACCGACTGTAGTAGATGGTTATGCACACAGGCAGCAGAAGCGACGTGTTGACGAATTTGACCAGGTAAAAAAAATGCTGTATCTGATGGGAGTATTTTGGGGGGGGGGGGGGGGGGTTATCGCTGATCTGAAAACATATAAAATACAGCACAATCGTAACAACATAACGATTATTAGGCCTTGAACCGTAACAGAAATTTCAGAGGTGCTTCACAATTGAAAAAAAAAAACACAAAAAAATTTCCGAGCCCAAAGTCATATATCTTTGGCGAAGTGACCAGGCTAATAACACGCAACACAGTGCAACGTAATGACACGCAATGCAAGACAACCCTGTGCAAGACGTGTTTATGTTAGAAAACATAATACAACACACCACAACATTTAGAAAGAGACTGTGTTAGTTATATCGCCAAGGACATAGGCAAACAAAGCACAGGACGAGACACAATGCATTTCGACCTCTTGGGTCTTCTTCAGGCAAAAGCAAATAACATTTTTAAGATTTAGGACAGTACTTTGTCTATGTCCTTGGCGGTAACTAACCCCTTCTCTTCCTACATTTTGCTTCATTTTCCACCCTCAGTCACTCCATTTTGAAACACACCGCAGTATGACACACACACGATTCAGTTTACATTCCCCTCTCTCCCTGTGTCATCAGGTTGTTGTTCGTCCGTCGAATCGACGAGGACCACTTCAGTTATCTAAAGGTTGAAGGGGTTTGAGGAGGGGGGGGGGGTGGGTGGGGTGGGGGGATACGCAGGTAGCTGATCAAGCCAATGCTTGCACGGAATGTGCGGTGACAGCTTGGACAGGCAATGTGGGAGACCTGCCCTTAAATGCTGGTGTGGGATTTCCTTGCCTGTTTCTTTTGTTGCGTTGCAGCTTTTTTCTTCACGTAAACGGGCACTTTTTGCTGATGGAGTAGCGCTATTTGGTTCGATACATAGCAGTTTGTTCACATGTGTTTGGGTTAATGTTAAATACTTTCAAGGATGTTTTGAGAGTGTCTTTGAAGCGTTTCTTCCAACCTCCATGGGAACACTTTCCTCGTTGCAGCTCACCGCAAATCTCTTGGGTAGCCAGTGGTCTGGTATGCGAGCTACATGAACTGCTCATCAAAGCTGAGACTGCATCAGAATGGTGTGGATGCTCGGCAGGTCTGCTTGTTCGAGCACCTCTGTGTGTCTGGGTTTTGTCCTGCCATTTAATGTTTAACAATGTTCTGAGGCAGGTTTTGTGGAAGTGAGTCAGCTTTTTGGCATGTACTTGTATACTGTCGACATTTCGCATGCGTAGAGGAGTGTGAGGAGAACAACTGCTCTGTACACCTTCAGCTTGGCTTTGAGACTGATGTCTCTTCAATTCCAAACAATGGTGTGTAATCTGCCATAGTTGCACTTGCTTTTGCAATTCTGATGCACACTTCATCGTCGGTGGAGACGTTCTGGGACAGTGTGCTGCCAAGGTAGGTGAATGTACTCACTGCAGCGAGTCTCACGCCATTGACTGTGACGTGAGGCTCATTGTAATGTCTGTCTGGCGCAGGTTGATGCAGAACTTTCGTCTTTTTTGTATTTATGGTGAGTCCGAAGTTGGAGCAGGCTACGGAAAACCTGTTGATGCTGGATTACAGGTCAGTTTCTGAGCCAGTGTTGAGAGCACAGTCATCATCAAATGGAAAGTCCCTGATGATGTCTGTTGTAATCTTAGATTTGCCCTGTGGCCTTTTCAGGCAAAAAAAAATCGATCTGTTCTGAATCTGATGTCAATGCTTACGTCTTCTTCTCTGAAGGCATCAGTCAGCATTGCAGAGAACATGATGCTGAACAGAGTAGGTGCCAAAACACAGCTTTGCTTTACGCCATTTGTGACAAGGAATGATCCAGATGCCTCTCTCTCCATGTTCCTGGATACGGCCTGCATGTCATCATGGAATAGCCGCACCACAAAGATGAATTTCGTATTTAGACGTGATCTTCCATTGGCCCTCTCTATTGACAGCATTGAAGGCCTTGGTCAGGTTGACATAGGCGGAGAACAGAGCGGCAGTTTGTTCATGACGTTTTTTTTTTTTCTTGGAGCGATGTTGCAAATGGTATATAGATGCATGTTTGATCTTCTGAGGGATCTCTCCTGTTGCCACATCAGAAGAAAAACAATGATGGAGCTTTTCAGTCAGAGCCGTGCCACTTTCTTTGTAGACTTGAGCTGGTATGGAGTCTGAGCCTGGAGCTTTGCCGCTGGACAGCAAACATGTCGCGCTTTCTCGGTGGCCAAGATGATTGGTGGTTCATCCATTTTTTTTTCTGTTGGTGGGCCCTTGAGGGAGCCAGTCAATGGTTTTGTCAATTATGGATGATGGGCGGTTCAGTATGCTGTTGGAATGTTCTGCCCAGCGCTCCGAGATCTTTTCCTTGTCAGTGACCAATGTAATTGCATCAGGGCTCAGCAAACTGGAAGATCCTGATGATGTAGGTCCATAAATTTCTTTCAAGGCATCATAAATGTTGTTCATATATTATGTCTGTCAGCATCACCTTGGATGTCGCCAGCTTTGTAGCACAGCTATATATCTTGCTTCTTTCGTAGTTTCTCTTGAACTGTTCTGCGTGTGTTGTTGAATGCATCTCTTTGAGAGGTGGACTTAGTGTCACTGAGGTAAGCTTTGTGCAGAAGATGTTTCTCATCCAGTAGCTGCTGGATGTCATCACAGTTGTATTTAACCAGTCCTTGTGTTTCTTGGCTGCTGGTCCCAGGATCTCTCCAGCAGTGTTGTAGATAATTTTTCTGAAGGTCGACCAGCTGGCTCCCACATCTGGTCGTCCATAGAGGCAGATTTCAAGCATCCTTTCAGTATGTCTACAAACAACAGCTTGGTTCTGGTGTCCTTCAGCTTGGTGACATCAGCTGTCTCAGAGCCTTCTTGCCTTGTGGGTGTCTCTTTGGTTGGATCCCCATGTTAAACTTGCTGACTATGAGATGGTGGTCAGCCGAGCATTCAGCAGCACCACAATGGATATGGTAAATCTTACATCCTTTCTATCCCTCTTCCTGACAATGATGTAGTCAATGCAAGATGCCAATGCTTGGAGCGGGGATGCATCCATGATGTCTTGTTTTTAGGGTTGGGATGTAGAAGACTATGTTGGTGATCAGCAAATCATGCTCTCACTAATCTGGAGTAGCAGGAGACTGTTGCTGTTGCAGTGGCCTATTCCGTGTTTGCCCATGGCACCACTGTCAGAACCGATTCTAGCGTTGAAGTCACCGAGTATGGCAAGCTTCCCTGCTTTCAAAACCGCAGCAATGATAGAGTGAAGATCCTCGTAGCATTTTTCCTTCACATCATCTGGGTTGGTCACGGTCAGCGCCTAGGCGCTGATAATTGTCAGATGATTCTTCCCAAATGAAATATAGACTTTCATAGTCATCAGCCTGTCGTTCTCTCCCTTTGGATGTCCATCTAATTTGCCAGCAAGAGCTGTCTTCACTGCAAAGCCGATACCAGCCTCGTCGTCTCTTCACTTCCTCTTCCGTTCCAAACAAGGCATAGTCAGAGCCCCTTTCACAAAATTCGCCCTGTCCCGCAGGCCGGGTCTCACTCAAGGCTGTGATGTCGATGTTATACCAGGCAAGTTCTCTATCAATTACAGCTGTTCTCCTCTGAGGCCTGTTTGCATCGTCTCTATCCAGGAGGGTGCATACATTCCATGTGCCAAGGGTAAGAGGAATAATCCTCGTTCTTTTTTCCTTCTTTGAATTTCGACCACTGTTATAGGATCCTCTCCAGCTGCAGTAGGCTGGCTAGTAAAGAATGGAACAGGCAATGGCTAGGACACCATTTTCTTGACCCATTCCCATGCTATGGTGATGAGCAGTGCTATTCTAAAAAAAAAAGGCTGCTCAGTCGCTCAGGTGGCTGTCAGCCTCCACTGCTACTCCAGTTAAGTGGAGAACGACCCTGTGGCATGAGCCGCCTGTGTGCAGGTTTGCGGCTACGGCTGCCAACGTACCCTCTCCTGCCGCTTCGTCGCTCGCCCATCGCCACAGGACTGTTTGAATGAAATAGGGATATGGGGGAATAGGATGGATGATGATGATGATGGTGATGATGATGATGATGATGGTGATGATGATGATGATGATGATGATGATGATGATGATGATGATGATGATGATGATGATGATGATGATGACGACGACGACGACGACGACGACGATGATGATGATGATGATGATGATGATGATGATGATGATGATGAAAGAAGTGACTTCCTTAGTGAGTGTGATCAAAGTGAGGAGTTGCGTAGTTCGTCGATCTCACTCCCGTCCAAAGGCATCTGAGTCCAGCAGCACGATAGGGTCACGACGATGGGAGATGGGCTCAGATGCAGTGGATGACCATGGTGTCTCTTGTGTCTCATCAAGCTCTATGCAATCCACAATGCACTGCTTTGAGTCGCCATTCTGCCCGTTGAATCAGTTTGTGACTTCCTTCGCGCAGTCCGCTGAGTCCAGTCTTCACATGTTTAAGGCCAGGTTGCGTTCTGTTCGTTGCCTTGGTTATACCAGTCACTTTCTTAGATTTTTGATCATGATAATGAACGGCAACATCTTTGCGGCAAGTATTGATACATTTCTGCCTGATGATAAGGCCAGACAGTCCTTCCAATTCTTCTGCTGTACCTGACAATTGCTCCGAGTGCTTGAGACAGGCTTCAGGTCTAACGCTGAACTGTCGTGAGTTCTCTCCATCCTTGGGGTGAGCAGTCACAAAAACGGCGACGATTCCCTTCATTACTGAAGTCATGTCTTCTCCACAGTGTTTCCTTCTATCGAGTGTAGTTTGCAGTCAATTCACATGGAAGATGATGACTAACATCGAGGGCTTTATCTGACAATAATGCGCTTGAATTAGCCGTCTATCTTCTTGGGACCACGTACAGTAACCAGGCGTTTCAGCCTTTCTAAACAGTTGTTGAGGTCGTCTTTTATCTCGATAAATGCTTGTCATTTTGGTGCTCTGGTCGCCACGATTGTTTTCTTTGGGGGGGGGGGGGGGGGGGGGGAGCAGCATGTTCATGATGCCTCTCTCTCTCTCTCTCTCTCTCTCTCTCTCTCTCTCTCTCTCTCTCTCTCTCTTAGAAATTCTATTAGTTCTTTCCTTTTCAACCTATATCTGGCGAAATTAACTGTGATAAGCGTTCGAAAATCAGACAAAATGCCTTGTGAACTTGGCTAAAATGCATTTTAATTACTCTGCTTTTCAAATTCGTCATCACCTATTCTATCTGTTCATCGTTATCAGAAAAAGCAAACTAGCTGTCCAAACGAATTCATTCCAGATAAATCCTGATAACACTTCATTACTTCTGTAAACACAAAAAGGCAGAGACAAAAGACCCACAGGTGTGACTGTCATGCCAGAAACCGAACATCTGGCTTGCTCGCAGTGTGCTTGTGATATTTCCCTGAACCCTTCAGCTGCACTGCCACTCGTCTGGATTCTCATTAAGTCACTTGCCCGCAAACTGACACTTGGCAGATACTAGTATTTGCACGACTGTAAAACCAAAAGTAAAACAAATACATTTCAATAATGTTTATCTCTCGTTTTTTTTTAATATCTTTCTTTTTTCTCTCTCTCTCTCTCTCTCTCTCTCTCTCTCTCTCTGTGTGTGTGTGTGTGTGTGTGTGTGTGTGTGTGTGTGTGTGTGTGTGTGTGATCGTATTGACTATGTCATCATTAGGAAGAGGGGCAGGCGGGACGTGCGGGGCACGAAGGCCCATATGCTGCGCGGAGTGCTGGACAGATCACCGCCTCGTCGTCTCAATGCTCAGGATTCATGTCCAGCCCAAGAGACGTCCTCAAGGCGCGTAAAACCACCGAAACGTCTGAATGTCAGCAAGCAAAACAGTCCTTTGTTGACATCCTGGAAACCCGCTTGGAGTCCATCATACTGAATGACCACGATGTGGAAGCAGCATGGGCTGCACTTCGTGAGACGGTGTACAGCACAGCTATGGAGTGTCTGGGACCCACAACCAGAATGCACAAGGACTGGTTCAATGAGATCTGCACTGAAATCCAGCAGCTCCTAGAGGAAAAAACATCGTGCTTTCAAAGCGCACATCGACGACCTACAGTGAACAGCAACGAACGACGCGCTGAGAAACATACGCAGAAACATCCAGCTAAAGCTGCGCCAGATGCAAGACTCCTGGCTGAACAACAAAGCTGATGAGAGTCAGGGCTTTGCAAACAGGAACGACATGAAAAACTTCTATAATGGCGTGAGAGAAGTCTCCAGTCCCACCACCTCGGGCTCATCTCCACTTCTCAGTGCAGATGGATAAACGCTGATCACAGATAAAGAGAAGATACTGGAAAGATTGGCTGAACACTTTGATAGCGTATTGAACCGCCCATCCACCATCAACAATGAAGCCATCGATCGACTACCCCAAATTCCGATCGATGAGACGCTGGATGCCGTACCAACTTTGGAGGAGACTCAGAAAGCAATTCGTCTGTTGTCCTGTGGCAAAACTCCTGGCTTAGACGCTAGACCAGCTGAGGTCTACAAAAAGGGTGGTGCGGCTCTGGTGAACAAACTTCATCAACTCCTTTAGATCATACGGCAGCACGAGACAGTTCCTCAAGACCTTAAAGATGCCTCTATCTTTCACCTCTACAAAGGCAAGGAAACCGTCAGGTCTGCGCTAACTATTGTGGAATCTCCCTGCTATCCATCGCAGGCAAGATCCTGGCTAGAGTTCTACTCAACCGGCTCAACACACATCTTGAGCAAGTCTCCTGCAAGAGAGTCAGCATGGCTTCCGGAAAGAACGTGGGACCATCCACATAGTGTTTGCTGCCAGACAGCTTCAAGAAAAGTGTCAGGAACAGAATGTCGACCTGTACTCCACCTATGTTGATCTGACCAAAGCCTTTGACACTGTCAGTAGGGAGGGGCTTTGGAGAATTATGACGAAGTACGGATGCCCCAGAAAGTTCATTGCCATCGTACGCCAACTTCACTACGGCATGCTGCCCAGAGTCCAAGACAACGGTGAGACATCTGAACCATTCCCAGTCTCAAACAGAGTGAAGCAGGGTTGTGTTTCTCGCACCCTGTTCAGCCTCATGTTCTTGGCTATGTTGACTGACGCATTCAGTGATGGGAGATAGGCATTGTCATCAAGTACCACACAGGTGGATCAGTCGTCAGTCTCAGGAGACTTCAAGCGAAAACCAAGCTCTCGACGGACACTGCCAATGACTTCCTCTTCGTGGACGACTGTACCGTCAACGCTGTCTCAGAAGCAACAATGCAACACAATGTTGACAGGTCTCCACTGCTTCAGCAACTTCGGCTTGACAATCAATACGAAAAAAGACTGAAGTGATGCACCAGCCAGCCCCGGGAAAGCCGTACGTTGAGCCAGTCATCACCATCACTGGACAGCAACTGAACGCGGTGGATAAGTTCACCTACCTAGGCAGCACTCTGTCCAGAAACGTTGTCATCGACGATGAGATGAATGCCCGGCTCGCCAAAGCTGGTGCCGCTTTCGGCAGACTGCACAAGAACGTATGGAATAGGTGAGGCATCACTCTAGAGACCAAGATCAAGGTGTATCGGCCATAGTTCTCATCACACTGCTCTATGGCTGTGAAACATGGGACAGTTTACCAGCGTCACGCAGGAAACTGAACCATTTCCACACCACTTGCCTCAGAAGACTCATGGGCATTAAGTGGCAAGACAAGGTTCTGGACACTGAAGTCCTCACTTCGTGCTTGCCTGCCTAGCATCTTTACCATCCTGATCCAGTCACAGCTTCGCTGGGCAGGTCACGTTGTTCGCATGCCAGACCATCGGCTGCGAAAGAAACTATTGTTTGGCGAACTGCTACAGGGCAAACGCTCTCATGGAGACCAGAGGAAGCGTTTCAAAGACAACCTCAAATCCTCCCTGAAGGCCTTCAGCATCAGCCCACACAACATAGGAACAGACTGCCCAGGACAGAGACGGGTGGTGATCAGCTGTCCACAAAGGTGCAGAGATCAGTGAAAACAACAGAATTGCTGCAGCTGAGCAGCACAGGCTGTCTGATGTTGTGTATTATCATGAAGTCCAATCATTTACAGAATGAGTTAATTTCAAGGACTTCACCAGAAACGCATGCCAACCTAACTCCATTACCTTGCAATCTATAGGCCCTGTATATGAAGCACCTGGTTAGGGATAGGTCCTGGGTGATATTAAGCATCCTACTTTGGATAGACCTTAGGCGATTAGAACAGTTTTATACTGGATTTATACATACATCTCATCACAACTTTCGTGTGACTGCCCTAAAGTTTGCCTCAGCACGAGGTTCCAGACAGACTTACCAGAATATGAACAGCTTCAGACAACCACAGAAGGCAATCACAAACCAACGCACCTGTGGGGGTTTCTTGTGGCGGATTACACACACACACACACACACACACACACACACACACACACACACACACACACACACACACACACACACACACACAAGCACGCACGCATGCGCATGTGAACGCTCTCTCTCTCTCTCTCTCTCTCTCTCTCCCACCTCGTTTTTCATGAATGAATTGGATATTTTTTTTTTTTCTATAATTAAAAGCATGTATGAAGAAACTCGTGGAGAGCGTGGTAGCAGAGAGTCCTCAGAAGAGAAGACCCCTTCAAGCAAGCGTTTCGGCCTTATCTCCTGACACTCTAGGGGGGTTTGGCCACACCCGGTTCATGACTCTGGATGTCCCTCTGCTGCCCCTTTTTCCCCCATTTTGGGACGAGCAATGGCTGGGATTCGAACCCATGACCCTCTGGACATGCTCATTTTCCATTTAATGACACGCACACTAACCACTGAGCCACTGGGGGCACTGATATTTGCCGGAAAGTTAAGCCTTATGAAGTTCACTTTTGTTTCCTCCTTGACCAGATCCAGCTTGAACACCTCTCTGCCGCTTCTGCCATTGCTTTCAGGGCTCTGTTTTTTTCCTTCTCTGCAACTGAAAGCTGTTTCATGAGGCTGTATGCAGACGTTCCTGCAAACCCCCTAGCTCCAATTTCTGCAGTGAGGACTTTGACCTGATAGCCTTCTCTCCTAAGGCTGTTTGCCAGATCAGCATACTTTTCAGTCTTGTAGATTTGAGCTGCCTCCATTCTGTTTTTATACGGCACCGTGAGCTCGACCATGATCAGCTGCTTGGTTGACTGAGAGTGGACTACTATGTCTGGTCTCATGCCACTCTTGCTGATGATCTCTGAATTTCATGAATTAATTGGATATTGATTTTTCTAAAACTAAAAGCATGGCTTTAAGTTAATCCCTGGTGCAGTTGAAATCTTCCCTCTGTTGTTCGCCGATGATGTGATTGTATTACTTGACTCTGTTACGGGGCTACAGAATCAAATTGACAGTCTACAGACAGGAGCAGATCGATTGCAGTGAACAGTCAATCTGAGAAAAAAAA
Source organism: Conus betulinus (assembly GCA_016801955.1). Lineage (NCBI taxonomy): Eukaryota > Metazoa > Mollusca > Gastropoda > Neogastropoda > Conidae > Conus > Conus betulinus. The sequence continues at coordinate 98,789 of JADBJO010005941.1, read as the reverse complement.
TGTGATTTTTTTTTTTTTTTTTTTAGAAAAGGCGGTTACATGAGTGCCAAAGAAAGATGGTTCTACCGGAATGAAGAGGTAAAGGTAACTAACTCTTACAAATATTAAGGGATGGTCTTTGATACAAAGTCGAGCATTAGCAAAGCTTTGTCAGATGGTTGTAATAAAGCGAAAAAGGGTGGTTTTAGAAATACTTAAGTCATTAAGAAAACTAAGCACGAGAGATAGATTTGTTTTAGAAGGCATTTGACACACGAATTGAACCCATTTGTCATTCGCGTTTGAAATATGGAGACTACAGTATAGTAATAACCAAACTGAAAATGTAAACGTTTTTGCTATAAACAAACATTCGGAATATTTCCCGGCATACATCTAGCAGAGTAGTGTATAAAGAAACCGGGGGATATTCTTTATATATTACAAAGACTGTAAAATGAATGCATTAATTATTTGTTAAACTTATCAGACCCATGTCAAGAATATGTAGACAAGCTTATGAAATGCTCTTGTTAGGACACAAGTCTGGTCGTTTTAAATGCGTGTCAAATGTACTCTGAACTTACATGGCTTCGATATTGATTGGTTGAGCCTAGGAGTTGGTTATGACTATGGTTTTATGGCAGAACTCAAAGACAGACTCGTTTCCTGTTTTAAGCAAAACTGACATGCAGAAATAGACAGTCCAGATGAATATAGATATTTCTCTTCCTTTAAAAGCACATTTCATTTAGAAAAGTACCTTACATTAGGTAGTAACAAATGGTATAGAGACAATATCATCAGATCAGATTGAGGGTTACTTGTTTAAAAAATTGTAAGCGATGATTTTTAAGCCACGAAGGTTGAGATGACATAATCTGCTCATCTTGTAGAAGCAAATGTGGAACTGAAGAGCACTTTTTGTATCTTGTCATTTGCTTATTCTGACAAATGTAAAGGCTGCATCGTGTTACACTCTGTTTCATACTATCCAAATAGATCAAGTCTTGATAAGTGGTTATCTAATCGTAATGAAGGGGTTGTGAAGGAACTTACAAAATATACAGCTATATATGTGAAGGGGAGTGATTCCGGGATGATCCAACACATACACACACATACACACACACACACACACACACACGCGCGCGCGCGCGCGCGCCCCCCCCCCCCCACACACACGTGCACGCACGCACGTATGTACATGTGCGCATGCTCACTCTCTACTCTCTCTCTCTCTCTCTCTCTCTCTCTCTCTCTCTCTGAGACACGCAAACTGATGCAGGTATGCGCGCAAGCCAAGGCGCGCAGGCAGGCACGCACACACACACACACACACACACACACACACACACACACACACACACACACACACACTCACACACACACACACACACACACACATCATTTAGTCCAGATGTATTCAGGTTTCCACACTGTTGGAGTGCAGTATGATCGTCAGTCCAATCTTTCCTAAAAGGAAACTTTCAAATGAACTGTCAGACCATCTCACAAGAAAAGTTTGGGATGATCAACTGGACCGTCCCAAAAGGGATGTTTGGTATGATCAATATCAACCGTTCGAAGAAGCCGCTGATCTGATCTGGAAAATCGGTGAACCTACTGTGTGTCTGTTTGGACTGTTTGGAAATTCTGTCATCATTTTTGTTATACTTCATCATCCTGCGTCGACTTCTAGTGTTTTCTTCCTAATTCTGGCCTGGTCTGACAGCAGCTGCTGTTGATATCATACCCTCTGAATGATTTGCTATATCATGGGCTCAGAGTACCTCGTCTTCATTCACTCGGTTCCTGGCCATGCAAACTGTGGCAGATGATGGTACACACGGTGGATGTTTTGTCTCCCTGGATGCTTGTGGCACTCACCATGTTAAGAGCAGCTTCTGTGCTGTGGCCACTTCGTGTCAAAGCTGCGTGGACGAAGGGAATGTCGCGAGCTTCTGCAGGTATAATAATGGCTGTCATAGGTCTGATCCATTGCCATTTTCTCTATGGATATGATCTGTCACCTGACAGTCGCAAGTGCCGCAAGCATGCTGGATTACAAATGTATACAAGTTTTTTTGACGTACATTGGCCTTGGATATACATGACGGAAGGTTGGATTCTACCTTTGATGTTATTAATTGTCAGCAACAGTGTTCTTCTTTGGGCACTTGTCAGATCTGTAGAAACAGGCGTGCGTCTTCCTGTGCAGCAAGCCGACCAGAATTGTAGACAACAGAAAGTGACACCATTGACTGGCACTTTGATTGTCACAAGCGTTTGTCTTTTTTTTCCTGCTGACGGCACCCATCCAGATATATTATCTCCTCAAACCATATGTTGACTGGGATGACCCGATTCAGAATGGACAATATTCCATTTTCTATGCAGCTAGCCACATCCTGTGGTACTCCAATAGCGCCGTCAACTTCTACTTGTATCGTCTAACGGGTAGCAAGTTCAGAGTAGTTTCAAAGTGGTGGGGTGGGATGGGGTGGGGGGTGGGGTTACTATTCTATACCATTAAAGTGGGTGCTGAACACAGATCTAACCCAGTCAGTGAAACTCATGTGATTCAGTGCTTGTTTCGCAGCGAATATAAGAAAAGTATGGTGTGAGGCTTAGTATGGAATGGCCATTTCCGATCAGACTTTTGTATTAAAAGCACGAAAAAAGAACAATCTAAAAAAGGTCAATAAAAAGCGCATGTCCTAAACGTTTCTCAGACAGTAAACAAGTGGGGTAGTCTTTGCTCACATAAGGAAACCTAACACAGAGTAACTTTTTTATTCAAGACTGACACAGCCTTTTAAACTTGAATAAAGTCAGACAAATACAAAGACGAACAGTCTAATAGTGGGGGAAAACAAGCACAGGCCAACAACTAAATTGTCTTCATAGTAATGACTTGTGGAGTGGAAGAGGGGGTGAAGAGCAGCGAGAGGCTGGTGTTGGCTTTGCAGTGAAGCCAGCTCTTGTGGACAAGTTAGCTGGACCTCCAAAGCAATGAACGACAGATTGATGTGTATAAGACGCCTTCTTTCATTTGGAAAGAAGCACCTGACAACTGCTTTTCCCGATGCTAAAGCAATCAAGCTGGCTGTCTATTTGTTATCAGTCCACAGTATAAAAAGACGTGCTTACATTTCTAAGCAATTGTCGAGGCTACTGCTTATAAATGTTGGTACTTTTGGTTCTTTTGGACGATGACTATCATTACGTGTTCTTCTGGGGAAGAACTCATTAAAAAAACTGTATTATTCTTACTACCTGAATTGTTATTAACATCACCATGTCATCATAATCATCACTTATGATTACTGTTATTATCATTATTAATTCCAATTTTATTTTTACCATTATCATCATTTTTACTGTTGCTACAGCTCCACAGACATTTACTACAACTATTGATATTATCATTTTATACGATTCATTAATCCCACAAAACTGCTTTTTATTCATTAACAATTTCTATTCATTTCCACCAAATAGTAGTGTTACTAAGGTTACTTCCGCCATTATAGTATCATCATAACATTTCTTTTTTTTTTTTTTTTTTTTTTTTACTATTTACTACTTTGATTAATATCACTAGTATCATCCTCATTATCACTATTATAATTGCTATTAATATTGACACAACTTTCAAACATTCTTACCATTATCATCGATATATAACTGTTGTTACAACTTCATAACTGTTACAACTGCTATATTTACTAGTGTTATCCATCTTATGATTACACTTTACTATATTGGTGACATCCAACCTACCATCTCTCCACTCTTTAAAAAGATCAACACGATCATTATCATATGTGTATAAATATGTTTGTTATTAAAGTTATTGATATGCTCATTAGATTCCCTCTTTCCAATATTCTGTATATTTATTCTCTTTGTCCTTCCTACCCCCCCCCCCTGTCCCCCGTCCCCCGTACTCACACCCCCCCTCTCCATGCACCTGTCTCTTCCTCTCGCCCTTATTACTATTTTTAATAGTATTATCATTATTTCATTACTATCATCATTATTATTATCGGTGTTGTTGCTGTCATTGTTGCTCTTCTTCTTCTTCTTCTTCTTCTTTATCTTCTTCTTCTTCTTATTGTAGTTATCAGTACTATTATTGCTATCATTATCATTATGATCATCATTATCAACTCCCTTTATCCCTTCCGAACGACCTCATTTTCACTCCACGCCCATCTTGCGCCGAAAATGAGAAAGAAAGTGATTGCTCGCTGTTCGTTTTCATTGTCCTGTTGCGTTGTTTGTCTTGCCTAAAGAAGACCTTAGAGGTCAAAACGTGTCGTGTTTTTTGTCTTGCGACTAATTTGTCCTTGTTTTTTTGTGGATTCTCCATCAGTCTGTCTGTCTGCCTCTCTGTCTCTGTCTGTCTGTCTGTCTGTCTGTCTGTCTCTCTCTCTCTCTCTCTCTCTCTCTCTCTCTCTCTCTCTTGGTCTCTTTCTGCCACCACCGACCGGTGCGGACGTGTTTTTTTCCCGAGCTCTGCATTCTGTTTATTTGCTGAGTCGTGTTTTCTATGTAATTCTGTTTTCCTCCCGTGTATGAAGACCAAACAGTGCCTGGTGCTTCGTGCATTGTTTCTGTGGACAGAAGTGGATTTTTCTTCATTGAATGCGTGTGTTTTAAGGGAAATATCGGCGTGAAATTGCTTTCCCTCAAGATTTCTTCAACCAGTTTATGTGGTGTTGTGCCGCGGACGTGCGGCGAGACGCCTTGATTGCTTCCAGCTGTTGAAGCAGTGATCCTCCAGGCGCCCTGAGTGGCCTCATCTGTCATCACCCCATAAGCCGATTCCCTTGCCGAGGAAACAACCCCGGCCTGGAGTTTTTACAAGGGACGACTGTTCGTGTCTATGGCCAGTGTGTGTACAGTGGGCAGTAAAAACCGGCTAATTAATTTGTGGTGGAGATCAGAGTGACCTCGTCAACCCGTGTTCCCTTGCTCCGGTTTTCCCCACTCCATCCTGTCTGCGTTGTGCTTAAACTACTCTTCACAAGTTACAGCTACAGTGTACAGCACGTCTTCCCCGGCCGATTGGCCGTCACAGTCTACATGTAACCCCCCCCCCCCCCTCTCCAACATGGTCAAGTCGTCCACAGTAATTGACGATGCAGTCTGCTGTTAGTAATGTTCAGTCAGACAACACTGAACTTAAAGCCACGCTTGACACGAAACAGAAAACTTTCAGGTGTTCCCAACGCAAAACTCTCACACGTTGGCGTGATGCTTTAGCTCTTCGCTACCTGAATGACCCTGTCCCTGACTCTCCATTCAATATTATATGGGAGACAGGGATGAGGGCAATAAAGTTATTAAGGTACCGCTGTGCTGTGAGGAGGTTTCGAAATACAATTTAGCAAAGACATTTGTTCAGATTTACAAGCATGACACTGAAAAATGTCTTACAATAACACTCTATTTCCTCAAAAAAAAAAAAAAAAAAAAACAAAAAAAAGGGTGCTGGCTCATGCTTAGTCCAGGGGTTTAAGTGTGAGGCATGGGCAAAGACTGAATTTCAAATATTGTGTGCCATTGTGGGCAAACTCCAAGACTCTGGCATGGATGCCAGCCATGTGTGGGACGAGCACAGGGCGCTGGGCTACATCACCGAGGACAATGCCAACAGTGACCAGCAGGCAAGGCAGGACTCAGTGTGAAGGCCCCATTTATACTGAACTTGCAGATACAGCCAGCCACCACGTCATCATCCCTGTCACCACTGAGTCGGCATCACTGTGTAATTCACAGTCCTGTCAGGTCAACAGTGATGTCACAGAGACTGCCAGTGACACTGACCCCACTACCCCAGAGATAACAACTACCAGTGACACTGACCCACTACCCCAGAGATAACAACTACCAGCGACACTGACCCCACTACCCCAGAGATAACAACTACTAATGACACTGACCCCACTACCTCAGAGATAACAGCTACCAGTGACACTGACCCCACTACCCCAGAGATAACAACCACCAGTGACACTGACCCCACTACTCCTGAGATAGGAACAACTACTAGTGACACTGACCCCACTACCCCAGATATAAGCACAATTACCAGTGACACTGATCTCACTACCCCAGAGATAAGAACAATTACCAGTGACATTGACCACACTTTCCCAGAGATCAGAACAACTACTAGTCAGACTGACACAACCACCACAGAGGAGACCACTTCTACTGACAACACAGACCCCACCACCACCAATGCCAGTACAAGCACAGAAGCTAAGAATTGCATCCAGTGCTCTCTTTCTTTCACTGCATCTGTCTGTATATCTTGCATCAAAAGCCTTGAGGCAGATATTAAAACTCAATTTGACAACAAACTGAGGATCTTAAAACAGGCGATGCAGGAGAAATTGACAGTCTGCAAGATGAGTGCAACACACTACGCAATCAGCTGAAAGAACAAACGAAGCTGATTGACAGTGTGTCTGACCGTCAAAAGCACCTCTTGAAATCAGCACGTGACTGTCAACACCATACCACGTCCACTGTAAAGTCATCAAAAAAGTCAACGCAGCCAGAACTAAAACAACAACTGGAACAATCTAGCGACGTGTGTACTAAGCATAGTGGTGTACGGCTGACAAAGAACAGACTGTCACTCACGCTGTGACCGACTCCGTCACTAACAACAACAAACCAGCCTTTGACAGACAGCAGACTGACTCCACCCCTGTCAAAGGTAATACCATAGCAGTCTCTGGCCGACAGCTCAATCAAACTACCCCAAAGTTCAGGATCCGTCTTCCCCCGAAAGGCAAAATTGTCAACTTCATTGTGGGGGATTCTAACCGTCAGTATACTGACCGACAGAGACTGGACACGACGGGGCTCACCCCATGTACGCACAATGCCTGGGGCGAAGGTGACTGACGTCGCTGCTGCCCTCAGAGATTGTGCAGTACGAGAGGATGTGCAGTGGATGGCATTGCATGTGTGGGGGGAAACGACCTTCACAGACACTACTCTGTAGACACGCTACAGCAGGACTTTGGTCACCTTCTGGGACAGGTGAAAAGAGTTTTTCCTGCTGCCAAAATTGCTGTCTCTGCCCTACTTCCTAGAAAACCTATTCCTTTGAAATTCATTAATTTGATGAATAGGGAACTGCATGTCCTATGTGCAGAAACAAGTGCATGTTTTTTTTTTTATACAAATTTCGTTGACCAAAATCTTAGGGTCGTTCAAAGCTATTTCAGATCGGATGGTATTCACCTGTCTGCCAGTGGCTTATCGCTCTGGTTACGGCAAATCATTCAGTTTCTTGCACTCCGTGTGAACCGGCCTCCACGGAATACGGGTAATGGGGCAAACCCAGAGCTATTTCAGGATTAGCCCATTGTAACAAACCATAACAGATCACAATTTTCAAAATTAAAAGAAAACCAAGTCAAGCAGCCTGTCCCTATTGAGTTCCGCCAGAGTGTGCAGCCCATGTACCCCCAGTCAGTAGGAAATCGTCCTGATTCCTATCCTACAAATTTACCCCCAGAGACAGTTCAACGTAGTTCAAACAATTACTTGGACAATGCCCCTGAAAGTGCCCACCAGAAATCCAATTTCTTCTTCTAATGAAACCTTTTCCCACCATGCAATGCCACCCATGCCGTACTTTAACAGACCTCCCATTACATCAATGCCGATGTTTCCCCCCATGTGGCCTTTCTCCCCATTCCCTCCTCTGCCTTTCAATCCTTGGACACAAATGCATCCTTATCTTCCCTCTCCCCCTGCTTAACAGAAATTCCGGTATCTGGAATTCAGATAACAGCTTGCTGCCTCGCCTTCCAGTGCAGGCCTGAGCCCTTGCCTGCCCTTCCTCCTGCCTATTTACCCATCCCCTGCCTCTCAGCTCCACCCCCTCCCCTCACCCCCCAGCCGTGTCTTCTTTCCCTCCTGCTTGCTCCGTCTCACCTCCACCTTCCCACCAAGCGCTGACTCCTCCTCCTTACCCCCCCCCTCCCCCCCAACCCTGTGAGTCTTGTTTCCCCCCTGTATTGCTTAGTTACTGTGGATGACTGTACTAGTGTGACCCGGACAGCTTGAAAGCGACATTTGTCTTGGTTGGTCATACTTTCCTGAATATTTGTTATCATACACATACTTGGATTGTCCTTTGGACTGAACTTCATTGCCCTGCTTTTTGGATTTTGTGTGTGTTCTTGAATATTTTATAACTGCTGATTTTATATTTTTAATTGTTGTTGTAACAGTATATCTATTTTGTTTTATTGCACAGGACTTTGCTCTAGAATTAATACAATGGACCATTGTAATGTAATTAATACTGATACTGGATTACGCATTGGTCACCTAAATGTTTATCATCTGCCAAATAAGATTCATGATGTCTGTTTTCTTCTAAACGAATCCCCTTCTATTCATCTGCTTGGTCTAAGTGAAACTCGCCTTGACTCCCGTTTCACTGACACAGCTTTATCCATAACTAACAATAACTTTGTGCGACGCGATGCACATCACTCTGGTGAAACAGGACTTGGAATATACATTCATCAAAGCATCGCTTACTGTACAAAAAGGCGGCGTGACCTTGATCCTGATAATGTTGAATGCATGTGGCTGTAGGTAAAACCCTCCAACTCAGCCCCTCTTCTAGTTGGACATATGTATAGGAATCACGCTGCCACTTTCCTTTGGTATGACAACTTTGTACACATGATGGGTGATGCATATAAGAGCTATCCTAATGTCATTCTTCTCGGTGATTTTAACATTGATCTGTTAAAACGGCAGCCTGCCTGGGATGCGACCACCACACTTTGGCTTGCATCAGCTCATTCATAATCCAACTAGAATCGCAAAGACATCTTCTACATTGCTGGATCATATCTACACAAACAACAAAGCCACGGTATCCAATACAACTGTGGGCAACAAAAGCATAAGCGACCACTGTCTCATTTTGTGCACTTGGTCTTGTAAACTTCCAAAGCAACAGAATAAGGGCCACACAACCATTCAATATCGCTGCTTCAAAAATTTCAGTAAGGATGAATTTTTCCTCGACTTAAAGCTTAGTTCCTTTCTACAGTGTACTCATTACACAGATCCAAATGAAGCGTATATAATACCTGGTATAATATATTTCTCTCAATCGTTGGTAAACATGCTCCACTTAGAAGAAAAGTGGTAAAACACAGAGTACTTCCCAGCTGGCTGACAAAAGACATAATATAGAAATGACACTAAGGGATGCACTTAAAACCGCAAAAAAAGAGTAGATGAATATAAAAAAGCAGAGAAACAGAGTATCAGATCTGTTAGAAAATCAAAATCTGAGCATTTTAGGAAACTGATAAACGCAAACAGGGATACAGCATCATTATGGCGTGCTGTTAATGAAATATACTGACAAGTCGAAAAAGAAATCAGATAATATTGCGACTATGTGGTCTGCTAACACTTTCAACAATCATTTCCTTCAGTTAACCGAATCAGTACAGACGGCTGCCAATGTTACATTTTTTTTAATCGATATGAGACTCCAACTGTTCACCAATCGTTTTGCCAAGAACGATTAAATACAAAAGATTCATTTAGCATCCCCTTGCTTGCTATTCATGAAGTTGGTTCCTTAATTTCAAAACTAAAAAAAAAAAAAACCAAAAAATAATGGGTCCAGATAACTTAAATGCTTCTATACTCAAGCG
>JADBJO010005941.1:75000-80411 GCA_016801955.1 Conus betulinus | reverse complement strand
GTAGTAGGTAGTAGAACTCATTGCTTGTTTGTTCCTGCTTGCGGCTGTTGCTGTTGTTATTTGCTGTATTTGTATAACATCCATGGAGTAAGAAGTAGTGATATCAGATGGAACAGTGTAGTAGTAGTAGTAGTTAGTAGTAGTAGTAGTAGTAGTAGTAGGCGGCGCAGTGCAGTAGCAGTGGCAGTCTTATCATTAAGGGGAGCAACTGTGCAAAAACGTGTTTGCTTCAAGTGGTACAGCAAGGCTGCAGACTGCCATTGAGAACTCAGAAGAGAAGTGTGTGTGTGTGTGTGTGTGTGTGTGTGTGTGTGTGTGTGTGTGTGTGTGTGTGTGTGTGTACATGTGTGCGTGCGTGCGTGCGTGCGTGCGTATGCGTACGTGCGTGCGTGCGTGCGTGTGTGTGTGTGTGTGTGTGTGTGTGTGTGTGTGTGTGTGTGTGTGTGTGTGTGTGTGTGTGTGTGTGTGCGTTCGTGTGTGTGTGTGTGTGTGTGTGTGTGTGTGTGTGTGTGTGTGTGTGTGTGTGTGTGTGTGTGTGTGCATGCGAACGCGCACCTTCACAGTGTGATACCTTATCTTCCTCTTCCGACCCAGCAACCTGATAATGTGTCCACTGTTATAACACTACATAGAATAGCAGTTAGGAGCGAGATAATTTGATTAGGATCATATGAATACATGAATGTGTCACTACTTGTGAGCATACCAAACAATAATCGGCATTTTCACGCGTCGATTGGTGGTGTTTTCCATACAGCTAGCCATCTGACACACACCATCAGGCTACGGTTCGATACGCTAATGTCAGATGTCATCAATCATTCATCTGACATATCATCAATTATCTGTGTAATGCGTCATGGTTAAGCTACCTGACACCTCATTAACAAGCGGTGTAACGTGTCATCATTTAGCTGTTTGACACCTCACAATTCAGTCCTCTAACAAACATTAGTTACCTGTCTGAAATGTCATCGGTCACTCTCCTGACAAAACACCCATCAGTCATCTTACTCATAATCAATCAGTCATCTTACTCATAATCAATCAGTCATCTTGCTCATAATCAATCAGCGTCTGGCATATAACAGTCAGGCATATGAAATGTTACATCAGTCACAAACACATCGTTGATCATCCGTTGATCCATCATCGATCACTCTTCTGGCAAATCATCTGTCAGTCATCTCACTCTTTATGAGAAAGTTGACACATTCTCAATCTGTCGTATGACAGAATGCATCAGTCAAATACCTGACACATAATCAGTCAAAAGCCTGACACGTTATTAATCAGTCATATGCCACAACACATCAACAATCACTCACCTGACATGTAACTGATCACACATCTGACACACCCTTAATGAGTCGTATGGCACAATAGTTTAATCACTAATCAGAAACATCATCGATCAGACATGTGGCATATAACCAGTCAGTCACAATACAGCCACCTGACACGACACTGGTCACCCCATTTTAAAATAAGGTCACTAGAACTCTGAGTTGTCAAATGGTTGCTTCCTACACGGTACATCTAACATAAAGATAAACACATCGCAAATCAAATAATCCTATTTGATCATTGGCAATCGCATGGAAACGCACTAAGAAGTACTCCAAGGCGAACACAATCTTGAATACACAGGTGCATGCAAATACGTGATCGTGTGTGCGTAATCCGCCGTGTCCATCAATACCATAATTTCTGTTTCAAAAGTGAAGTTTAAATCCCAGCATCTGTATTTTAGCTGGCCGACAATACACTTGTCTGGAAGAGTGTTCATGATTTTCATTCTTTGAAACGAAAGATTATAGCGCCTGTGATAATAACACCTGCTGCTGTTTTCTATTTCCCCACCACAAACGCTTATGTTTATCTTGCAATGATCGTCGAATATTCCTACATTTTGCACACCGACTACAATCACTGTAAAAAAAAAAAAAACCGATGACACTGCATGAAAGAACACACACACACACACACACACACACACACACACACATGCACACACACACACACACACACACACACACACACACACACACACACACACACTGGAGACGTAGATCCTTCACGTCCCCCATGCAGCATCTGTCTCTGGTCTGAAATGTTTTCACAGTGATTTTTTTTAACAGGCAGCAGTTGTTTGTTTACAGAAAAAAAAAACAAAAAACAATCGACGATATTGTTTCTTTCATTGGTTACAGAGTTGATGGCTGGCCCACAGGGGTGTTTCCTGCATGAATGCCTCATGTGGGTATTTGTCATCAATTATGGCCACCATGACAGTTTGATGTGGTGTCATATTGCCTGCCTGTTGCACTAGCATAGTGGGCAGACGTGTTGACCTGTAGCATGTTTTTGTTCTGCCAGATGTATATATCCGTATGTTTTTTTCTCACTTGTTTACATCAAGTCCAGGTGTCACAAAGGACAGGCTTCTGAGGGCAAGAAAACCAACTGTCGCCACTCACTCAAGAACCAACACGCGCAAGGGCAAAAAAAGTACAAACAAGGACGCAAACTTCAATTGCATGACATAAAGTAATGTATTAACATTCACACACTAAGAGGGACAAGGCCTGTACAGAAGAAAAGAAAGACAGATGCCAGCAAAATAGAAGTATTTGAGACAAAAAGACAGAAGAGAAGATTCACCTCTGCTGGACTACCCTACAGGGACACAAAGACGGAAAAAACAATCTTTAAAGGGAACCTGGCTAAACCCCTGCCCTGCCTAAAACGAAACCTAGACAAACCACCAAACCACCCAAAGGAGAAAGAAGGGAGGGACGATTCCTACATTCAAAACAGGGACTTGCAAAATCACTCACACCCTAAAAAAATACACTACATGGCATGCAGGCTCATCCTTAGACCTCCACAGGTTAAGGTGACAGAATACAATGAAGACCGCTCCACAAAATCAACAGGTCTAGAGATCAAACAAATGCACAGATTATAGTGTCACTGAGGTGTCTTGGCGTTCCGTCACAGCCCTCAATCATGGGCAATAGGATTCTCCACAGAGCCTCAGATGTGGCTCAAGCCAGCATCGAACACAGTGTCTTTCACAGTTCAGCACCAAGCACAGGATGTCTTACAGCTCCGAGCAGTACTGAAAAGAAAAAAAAAAGACTACAAGATAGAACACCTGCAAGATACTATGAATATAATAGGCTTACAAACGAACACATGCACACACCGACAGGACCCAGGACAGAGTCAGGCAACAGTCACAACTTGAACATGAACACATGACCTTTAAGTTGTGCCCCTGGGCGTGAAAACAGACCTCCTGACAGGCTCCAACCCAGCAACAGACTCAAGGTATATCCATCCACGCCGGGACGACATGCTGAAGTCCGAGGGGTCCTCACAGGTCGAGTTGTGAAACCTAACTTCATGGCACAAACTTGGATTGGATGGCACCAAACTCGAAGACTGGACAGCCCAAACTCAAGGACTGGATAGCTCACAGCTTGGAATGCTCAAAACTTGGAATGGTCAAAAGCAAATATACTAGACCAATACATTACCACACAGCCTGTGCAGGAAGGAATCGAAGATGTAGAGGAAAACCACCCCCTGGCCCATGTCAGCGAATGTAGCCGGGTCGACGGCAAACACCACTGCCCACTAGAGGGCACACCAACAAACACATTGCCCAGCAAAGGACAATACAGCCACAAGGCTAAGAAGGCGGCCCTGGGACGAGACTGGAATCCAACAAGTACAGTACTGCCAAGACAGGACGAAAAGATCGCTCCCCGACACAAACATGAACACGACTCAAGAAGAAAATGGTCGATATAAACAAAAGGCACGTGAATCACACATGCAGCCCATCCACCCACGCAGCCAGCTGGCCCCAACGGGTGGAGTGGTGATGAAATTGAACGAGTCACGGACGGCACGGACTGACTAGCCTCTGACAAAGCGAACAAGCCAAGGATAAAGCTCGGAAAGGATATGCATCCTCTCCAAAAGAAAAAACAAACAGCGTTCGATTCCAGACAAAACCCACCAAAGAAACCGCACTATAAAAACGGTACCTGACGCGACATGACACTGAAAGTAAGGTGAAACCAAAGACTGGACCAAAAAACGAGCTAAACAACAACAGCAAGCACAGAGAAATAAAACAAACACACCAGAGTGCTGCCCAACCAGAGAAAACTAAAAAAAAAAAGCGATCAGTATCCTTGCTATCAGTATACATCGAATCTGTGTGCACTGCAGCACACAAACAAACACATCATGCGTTTGAAGCAGAGCAGAATAAGCCGTCCATGGCACACCAGGAATGTTGTCTACAGCCTGAAAAGATTATGTTCTTTGTCTTTAGGATCGTAAATGGGATATTTCTTCTGTTGATAATTCTTGTTTATCTCACACGCCTTTACATCTATTCTTTGTACCAAGTACTCGCTTGCAGAGGTCAAGTGAACTTTTTAAAAAAAAATCTAAATTTTCTCTTTCCCCCCTTCTTTCTTTGCTGCTACATTTGTTTTTGGCAAGTGTGTGTGTGTGTGTGTGTGTGTGTGTGTGTGTGTGTGTGTGTGTGTGTGTGCGCGCGCGCGCGGAGGAGGGGGATGGGGGGCTGCGATAATGTGCTTTTGTACTTGGGTAGGAGTGGTGGTATTGATATTGTTGGCTCCTTTTGATTGTTGTAAGTTTTACAGTTATCTGTCTTTGACTGGATTCATGTGTCAGATTTTTCGCCCATTTTTTTTTTCTGTTTGATGTCTCTGTAATTGAACATGGCATAGATGGCAATCTATTGTGTCTGTAAATTGCAAGGGCATTAGTACTTAAAGGAAAGAGACATGTCTATCGTAACTTTTGATTGGGACCATTTGGGACCATTTGATGGCTTAATGCAGTACAGACTCTGCCAGTATAATTTTTTTTAACGGGTCGGAAAACAATATGCTTGTTGTCTGAGCATCTTTCTTTGTAGACAGGGTAGTATGTTTGCCAGCCTTTTCTTTTGCATCTGTTCAAGTGGTTTGAGATCAGATTCCATCTTAAAATGTGCTCCGTAAATGTATGTGTGGAAAGGTTCACAACTAAAAACTACAGCAAGAAGTGCACGTTCTTTATAGGCATATTGCTGTTTAGTTCTGTCTCGGTTGAAGCTTCGTTTGTGAAGACAATGGGTTTTCCATCTTGTCTCAGTGCTGATCCGAGTCCAAACTGAGATGTGTCCACGTGTGTGACTTCTGGCTTACTTGCATTGAAAAACCTCGGGAAATTGTCTTCACATGTCATGTGTTTGATCTTCTGGAAGGCCTGTTGGTGTGAGTTGTTCCACTCCCATGTTGTTTATATTTTCAGCAGACCTCTCAGAGCAAACTGTGAGATTTAACAAATTTGGAATAAGTGGAGCGAGGAACTGAATC
>JADBJO010005941.1:60000-65000 GCA_016801955.1 Conus betulinus | reverse complement strand
ATGTGCTGTACTCACAGATCCACCAATCATGCTTGAGTCATCTTTGTTGGTTTGTCATGATAAAGAAAATAAGGCGAAGGATGTTGGTAATGGTGATTTATTGGATGGTTTTAAATTTTTTTTTTTTTTTTTTTACCTGAGCACAATCAATAACGTCTACCAAAATATACATTGCCACGTCTGAATGACCATTTTGTCTTGCCCAGGGGACTGGATGTAAAAAAGAAAAGTATTTATGCTTAATCCACAACCCTCCTAAAAAAAAAGTTCGTTCTTTCGTATGTTTGCTCGTTCGTTCTTTCGATCGATCTCTCTCTCTCTCTCTCTCTCTCTCTCTCTCTCTCTCTCTCTCTCTCTCTCTCTCTCTCTCTCTCTCTCTCTCTCTCTCTCTCTCTCACACACACACACACACACACACACACACACACACACACACACACACACACACACACACACACATATGTATAGCAGAAGTAAATGTATTGATCCAGAGCTCAGCTGCTTCATCGGTATGCCTTACTTGAACAAATTTGCCATAGCAAGGTCTTGAAGGAAATCATCTTTGAAGTTTCCAAATATTCAGTGATATAATTATATTCTTGAGTCTTACTTTTAGATACCGAATGGCTTTTGTTCCACCTAGGACCGGGATGTTGTTCACTACATTCACATCGCGCAACACATACTGTGGGAATGGGTTGTTTTGAATTGCTTAAATAAAACACCATGAATTAATGAATTGTAACGTTCAGTTACATGAAACATTAGTCGTACTCTGCTGTGTAAAGTGTACATCTGAAATAAGTTCGGCTTTACTTTACTCAATCTAGATCACGATCTCCCCAAAATTGTTGTTTCATCTATAAACAACAATCACAACAACAACAGCAGCAGCAACAACAACAACAACAACAACAACAACAACACTCACACACACACGCGCTCGCGCGCACGCACACACACAAAACCAGGCAAGTCCACAGCCTTTAGATGGATGTATCGGCAAAATTGCGACACACTAGAACAAAACGCTCAGAGCACATACCACCAAGGCTTGTCTTCGGTTGATAAAAAAATGACCACACACACACGCACACACACACACACACACACACACACACACACACACACACACACACATATATATATATATATATATATACATATATATATATATATATATGGATTACTATATCTTTCTATATCTGTCTATATCTATCTATCTATTTCTATAGCTATCTATCTGTCTGTCTGTCTTTCTATCTATCTATCTATCTATTTATCTAGGGATTACTGAAAATCACTTGAAAACCAGATATTCAAACCCACAAACAGTCATTCAATAAAGAAAAATACAAAAACCAAACAGAAAACTGAGCAAACACATCTGGAGACTTAAAGATGAAAAAAAAAACCTACAACATATCCTGGAAAATCATAAAAAGGGCATCACCATACAGTAATTTTTCAAAAAGATGCAACCTATTGTTTAATTGAAAAATGGCTAATACTATGTAAACCACACCTAGCAACTTTAAATACTAATACAGAAATAGTAAACAACTGCAGGCACAAATGGAAATCGTTATTAGTGAACACACCCCGAACAACAACCTGAAACCCCCCAAAACACGTGAAACCAACTTGCACGTGAAAACAGTGACAACTGGGCCCTACACGCTACGTAATATCGGCGGTAGGCGACCCAAACATCATCCTGAAGAGAGCCACGCTCGACACAATATTGTAGATGATATATATATATATATATATATATATATATATATATATATATATATATATATATATATATATATATATATATATATATATATATATATATATATATATATATATATATATATATATATATATATATATATATATATGTGTGTGTGTGTGTGTGTGTGTGTGTGTGTGTGTGTGTGTGTGTGTGTGTGTAAGACCCACATTTCCCTTCTCCGTACTCACACGTATGCGTGCACGCACATAATACACACACACACACACTCTCTCTCTCTCTCTCTCTCTCTCTCTCTCTCTCTCTCTCTCAGACCAACACCACCAAAACACACACACACACACACACACACACACACACACACACACACACACACACACACACACACACACAAGAAATATAGCGCGCGCGCGCGCGTGTGTGTGTATGTGTGTATGTGTGTGTGTAGAGAAAGCGTGTGTGTGTGTGTGTGTGTGTGTGTGTGTGTGTGTGTGTGTGTGTGTGTGTGTGTGTGTGCGCGTGCGCGCGCGCGCATGCATTGTGTGTGTGTGTGTGTGTGTGTGTGTGTGTGTGTGTGTGTGTGTGTAAAAGTTGTCAAGATAACAATCCAAATTAGATGCTGCCATTTGAAATCAGCGATCACTTACGTGCATGTTTACTTTTCAGTTAGATAGTTAGCTAACTAGTCAATAGTTGATTGGTTTAGTTAGTTAGTTAGTTAGTTAGTTAGTTAGTTAGTTTAGTTAGTTAGTGAGTAAGTGAGTTAGTAAGTTACTTAGTTTAATCATATGAGAATATAACTCTTACTCTCTCACTCTCTCTCTCTCTCTCTGTCTGTCTGTCTTCTGTCTGTCTTCTGTCTGTCTGTCTGTCTGTCTGTCTGTCTGTCTCTCTCTCTCTCTCTCTCTCTCTGAGGGTTTGTACGAGCGTTTTCAGTCTCAAGTCACACTATCGAGTCCTCTGTTCTTCTTCTTCTTCTTTTTCTTCTTCTTCTCGATCGCCTATCACACCTGTAGACAGGATTTGTAATCAATCTGGTGGTCCTCTGCAGGGCATCCACAGACCCGTACATCTTGTTGTTGATGGGCACCGGCTGCCGAGTTTATCCCCATACTACAGACTGGAATTGAGGTGTGAATCAGGATTTTTTCATAGGTTTTTTGACGCACCATGCCTACTGCTGCGGATGATTTCAGGGCATCATTTTCAGGGCATCGTTTTCTGCCGGAATTCCTACCATTCATATAGGAGGGCCAAACAGAAAATTGCCACGCGATTCACCATGTTGAAGTTGAAGCAGAGAACAGTTGGTACTCTGGCAGGCTAGCTCCTGTCGTATTTATTCGGGGGTAAATCTTATTATTCAGTGCGGAGAGCAATCCTGGACCCACTCCTCCACTGAACCAAGACACCAGAGACACATCAGACTCAGCAGCACTGACGTTAGCGGCGGCGGCAGAACCAGCATGGAGAGGCCTTTCCAGGGAGGTGCCTCTAACCAGCCTACGAAAGACCCTATCCTGTATGACGTCGTGACCATGATCAACCCCTCGAAGATGTCGATGGACACCATACTGGACGAGCTGAAGCAGGAGATGCAAATCATGCGAGAAGGCTATGTGGCCATGCAGGGAGAGGTAAAGAGGCTGAGAGACTAGGTGAGCAGTCTGTGGCAGCAGAACAATGACCTCCAGAAGGGAAACGGTGGCCTATCAGAGAAGTTGGGCGACCTGGACATGAAGCGCGACGACCTGGAAGGAAGATCTAAGCTCAATAACCTGAACTTCTGCAGAACTCCTAGAAAGCAGACCGAGACCAGTGCTGATTGTTAAGACTTGCTGAGGGATCTCTTCATGGGTAAGACTGAACTTTCACAGGATGGGAACTTTGATCGTGTAAACCGTATACATTCCAAACCGTACTTCCCTATGATCGCGCGATATACGTTCTAAAAACAGAAAGTGGACATTTGAAAACAAAAACAAAAACAAAACAAAAACAAAACAAAACAAAACAAAAAAAAAAAAACACGAAAACTTAAAGGGACAAAACGTTTTTCCTGGTGAAGACTTATCTGTTAGGGTGAGAGACATGAGAAAGAAGTTGACCCCTCACCTAAAGACAACGAGAGGTGAAGGTAAACATGATAATGATGCAGCGGTGAACGACCATCTCCTCATCAGCCGTACACGTTTCACTGTTCACGATGCTAACAGATTAGTGGAGATGAATTCGGAAGTCGGCTAGTCCACAAATTGGTCTCAGAAATTCATGTGTGGTAAAGTAACGAACAGTGAGGCGACGCCGGCAGAGTTGTCACGGCGCAGCAGTGCCAGAGAGGCAGAAAACAGACCACGCAACATGTGTATTTGTGACCGGGGCTCTGTGCTTTCTCTGAGGGGTGAGGATGTGGGCATTGCATACACTAACATGTCAGTTAAAAGCGTGGATAGTTCGATCTTTGCCGAGGAAAACAACTACTGAAGCTATTATGCTGATGTTGCGATAAAATGAAATGGTTTTTTTTTTGTGCACTCAATGTGAATGGGCTGTTAACAAAAAAAATCGGCGGGTAAACAATGCATGTCTTTTATTCGATTCTTTGTCTTTGTATCTGTAGTTGAGATTTTCATTGAAATTTTCAGTCTTCGTTATGAATATGTTGTACTCTGTAAATCGGCGGTAAAGTTGACAACACAAGTTAGGCGTTCTGGTGGAGTTATCTGCCTTGTAAGGAATGAATTGTGTCAGTATGTTAGATCGATAAATGTTGAGTCTAGCTTGTTTTGTGTTTTTCTAATTGACAAATCACTCTTTGGCACAATGAAGCATGACATATTCGTATGTGTTTATGTTCCACTTAAAGGTCCGCCTATTCGTGTGTGCATTTTGTTATTTTGAGTCCAGTCGATCCGAATGATTACAGATGTGTTTCACTTTACGATGCATGTAGTGAACTGTATAGTGCTGTTTACTAACAGCAGACTTCAAGAATACGCAGAGCAGACAATATTACAGGGGAACTCCACGCTGGGTTCAATCGAAATTTTTCTACCATTGATCACACGTTTACCTTAAGAGCTTTTAAACCAGAAACAGTCTTCTTTAAACCGCAAATTGTATGTTGCTTTATTAACTTTAAGAAGGCATTTCACTCCGTTAATAGAAATGTTTTTGGCCTATCTCGTTTAAAACAAAGTTTAAGGGGTAAACTATACAAGTGGATCATTAGTATGTATGACTATGTAGTATGTATGAC
>JADBJO010005941.1:40000-52500 GCA_016801955.1 Conus betulinus | reverse complement strand
TTGTATACTGTCGACATTTCGCATGCGTAGAGGAGGAGTGTGGAGAACAAAACTGCTCTGTACACCTTCAGCTTGGCTTTGAGACTGATGTCTCTTCAATTCCAAACAATGGTGTGTAAATCTGCCATAGTTGCACTTGCTTTTGCAATTCTGATGCACACTTCATCGTCGGTGGAGACGTTCTGGGACAGTGTGCTGCCAAGGTAGGTGAATGTACTCACTGCAGCGAGTCTCACGCCATTGACTGTGACGTGAGGCTCATTGTAATGTCTGTCTGGCGCAGGTTGATGCAGAACTTTCGTCTTTTTTGTATTTATGGTGAGTCCGAAGTTGGAGCAGGCTACGGAAAACCTGTTGATGCTGGATTACAGGTCAGTTTCTGAGCCAGTGTGTGAGAGAGCACAGTCATCATCAAATGGAAAGTCCCTGATGATGTCTGTTGTAATCTTAGATTTTGCCTGTGGCCTTTTCAGGCAAAAAAAAAAAAATCGATCTGTTCTGAATCTGATGTCAATGCTTACGTCTTCTTCTCTGAAGGCATCAGTCAGCATTGCAGAGAACATGATGCTGAACAGAGTAGGTGCCAAAAACACAGCTTTGCTTTACGCCATTTGTGACAAGGAATGATCCAGATGCCTCTCTCCATGTTCCTGGATACGGCCTGCATGTCATCATGGAATAGCCGCACCACAAAGATGAATTTCGTATTTAGACGTGATCTTCCATTGGCCCTCTCTATTGACAGCATTGAAGGCCTTGGTCAGGTTGACATAGGCGGAGAACAGAGCGGCAGTTTGTTCACGACATTTTTTTTTCTTGGAGCGATGTTGCAAATGGTATATAGATGCATGTTGATCTTCTGAGGGATTCTCTCCCTGTGCCACATCAGAAGAAAAAAATGATGAAGCTTTTCAGTCAGAGCCGTGCCACTTTCTTTGTAGACTTGAGCTGGTATGGAGTCTGAGCCTGGAGCTTTGCCGCTGGACAGCAAAATGTCGCTTTCTCGGTGGCCAAGATGATTGGTGGTTCATCCATTTTTTTTCTGTTGGTGGGCCCTTGAGGGAGCCAGTCAATGGTTTTGTCAATTATGGATGATGGGCGGTTCAGTATGCTGTTGGAATGTTCTGCCCAGCGCTCCGAGATCTTTTCCTTGTCAGTGACCAATGTAATTGCATCAGGGCTCAGCAAACTGGAAGATCCTGATGATGTAGGTCCATAAATTTCTTTCAAGGCATCATAAATGTTGTTCATATTATGTCTGTCAGCATCACCTTGGATGTCGCCAGCTTTGTAGCACAGCTATATATCTTGCTTCTTTCGTAGTTCCTCTTGAACTGTTCTGCGTGTGTTGTTGAATGCATCTCTTTGAGAGGTGGACTTAGTGTCACTGAGAGGTAAGCTTTGTGCAGAAGATGTTTCTCATCCAGTAGCTGCTGGATGTCATCACAGTTGTATTTAACCAGTCCTTGTGTTTCTTGGCTGCTGGTCCCAGGATCTCTCCAGCAGTGTTGTAGATAAGTTTTTCTGAAGGTCGACCAGCTGGCTCCCACATCTGGTCGTCCATAGAGGCAGATTTCAAGCATCCTTTCAGTATGTCTACAAACAACAGCTTGGTTCTGGTGTCCTTCAGCTTGGTGACATCAAGCTGTCTCAGAGCCTTCTTGCCTTGTGGGTGTCTCTTTGGTTGGATCCCCATGTTAAACTTGCTGACTATGAGATGGTGGTCAGCCGAGCATTCAGCACCACAAATGGATATGGTAAATCTTACATCCTTTCTATCCCTCTTCCTGACAATGATGTAGTCAATGCAAGATGCCAATGCTTGGAGCGGGGATGCATCCATGATGTCTTGTTTTTAGGGTTGGGATGTAGAAGACTATGTTGGTGATCAGCAAATCATGCTCTGCACTAATCTGGAGTAGCAGGAGACTGTTGCTGTTGCAGTGGCCTATTCCGTGTTGCCCATGGCACCACTGTCAGAACCGATTCTAGCGTTGAAGTCACCGAGTATGGCAAGCTTCCCTGCTTTCGGAACCGCAGCAATGATAGAGTGAAGATCTCGTAGCATTTTTCCTTCACATCATCTGGGTTGGTCACGGTCAGCGCCTAGGCGCTGATAATTGTCAGATGATTCTTCCCAAATGAAATATAGACTTTCATAGTCATCAGCCTGTCGTTCTCTCCCTTTGGATGTCCATCTAATTTGCCAGCAAGAGCTGTCTTCACTGCAAAGCGATACCAGCCTCTCGTCGCTCTTCACTTCCTCTTCCGTTCCAAAAAGGCATAGTCAGAGCCCCTTTCACAAAATTCGCCCTGTCCCGCAGGCCGGGTCTCACTCAAGGCTGTGATGTCGATGTTATACCAGGCAAGTTCTCTATCAATTACAGCTGTTCTCCTCTGAGGCCTGTTGCATCGTCTCTATCCAGGAGGGTGCATACATTCCATGTGCCAAGGGTAAGAGGAATAATCCTCGTTCTTTTTTCCTTCTTTGAATTTCGACCACTGTTATAGGATCTCTCTCCAGCTGCGGTAGGCTGGCTAGTAAAGAATGGAACAGGCAATGGCTAGGACACCATTTTCTTGACCCATTCCCATGCTATGGTGATGAGCAGTGCTATTCTAAAAAAAAAAGGCTGCTCAGTCGCTCAGGTGGCTGCCAGCCTCCACTGCTACTCCAGTTAAGTGGAGAACGACCCTGTGGCATGAGCCGCCTGTGTGCAGGTTTGCGGCTACGGCTGCCAACGTACCCTCTCCTGCCGCTTCGTCGCTCGCCCATCGCCACAGGACTGTTGAATGAAATAGGGATATGGGGAATAGGGATGGATGATGATGATGATGATGATGATGATGATGATGATGGTTGATGATGATGATGATGATGATGATGATGATGATGATGATGATGATGATGATGATGATGATGATGATGACGACGACGACGACGACGACGACGATGATGATGATGATGATGATGATGATGATGATGATGATGAAAGAAGTGACTTCCTTAGTGAGTGTGATCAAAGTGAGGAGTTGCGTAGTTCGTCGATCTCACTCCCGTCCAAAGGCATCTGAGTCCAGCAGCACGATAGGGTCACGACGATGGGAGATGGGCTCAGATGCAGTGGATGACCATGGTGTCTCTTGTGTCTCATCAAGCTCTATGCAATCCACAATGCACTGCTTTGAGTCGCCATTCTGCCCGTTGAATCAGTTTGTGACTTCCTTCGCGCAGTCCGCTGAGTCCAGTCTTCACATGTTTAAGGCCAGGTTGCGTTCTGTTCGTTGCCTTGGTTATACCAGTCACTTTCTTAGATTTTTGATCATGATAATGAACGGCAACATCTTTGCGGCAAGTATTGATACATTTCTGCCTGATGATAAGGCCAGACAGTCCTTCCAATTCTTCTGCTGTACCTGACAATTGCTCCGAGTGCTTGAGACAGGCTTCAGGTCTAACGCTGAACTGTCGTGAGTTCTCTCCATCCTTGGTGAGCAGTCACAAAAAACGGCGACGATTCCCTTCATTACTGAAGTCATGTCTTCTCCGCAGTGTTTCCTTCTATCGAGTGTAGTTTGCAGTCAATTCACATGGAAGATGATGACTAACATCGAGGGCTTTATCTGACAATAATGCGCTTGAATTAGCCGTCTATCTTCTTGGGACCACGTACAGTAACCAGGCGTTTCAGCCTTTCTAAACAGTTTGTTGAGGTCGTCTTTTATCTCGATAAATGCTTGTCATTTTGGTGCTCTGGTCGCCACGATTGTTTTCTTTGGGGGGAGGGGAGGGGGGGGGGGCAGCATGTTCATGATGCCTCTCTCTCTCTCTCTCTCTCTCTCTCTCTCTCTCTCTCTCTCTCTCTCTCTCTCTAGAAATTTCTATTAGTTCTTTCCTTTTCAACCTATATCTGGCGAAATTAACTGTGATAGGCGTTCGAAAATCAGACAAAATGCCTTGTGAACTTGGCTAAAATGCATTTTAATTACTCTGCTTTTCAAATTCGTCATCATCTATTCTATCTGTTCATCGTTATCAGAAAAAGCAAACTAGCTGTCCAAACGAATTCATTCCAGATAAATCCTGATAACACTTCATTACTTCTGTAAACACAAAAAGGCAGAGACAAAAGACCCACAGGTGTGACTGTCATGCCAGAAACCGAACATCTGGCTTGCTCGCAGTGTGCTTGTGATATTTCCCTGAGCCCTTCAGCTGCACTGCCACTCGTCTGGATTCTCATTAAAGTCACTTTCCCGCAAACTGACACCTGGCAGATACTAGTATTTGCACGACTGTAAAACAAAAGTAAAACAAATACATTTCAATAATGTTTATTTTTCGTTTTTTTTCTCTTTCTCTCTCTCTCTCTCTCTCTCTCTCTCTCTCTCTCTCTCTCTCTGTGTGTGTGTGTGTGTGTGGTTGTGTGTGTGTGTGTGTGTGTGTGTGTGTGTGTGTGTGTGTGTGTGTGTGTGTGTGTGATCGTATGACTATGTCATCATTAGGAAGAGGGGCAGGCGGGACGTGCGGGGCACGAAGGCCATATGCTGCGCGGAGTGCTGACAGATCACCGCCTCGTCGTCTCAAAGCTCAGGATTCATGTCCAGCCCAAGAGACGTCCTCAAGGCGTAAAACCACCGAAACGTCTGAATGTCAGCAAGCAAAACAGTCCTTTGTTGACACCCTGGAAACCCGCTTGGAGTCCACACACTGAATGACCACGATGTGGAAGCAGCATGGGCCGCACTTCGTGAGACGTGTACAGCACAGCTATGGAGTGTCTGGGACCCACAACCAGGATGCACAAGGACTGGTTCAATGAGATCTGCACTGAAATCCAGCAGCTCCTAGAGGAAAAAACATCGTGCTTTCAAAGCGCACATCGACGACCTACAGTGAACAGCAACGAACGACGCGCTTGAGAAACATACGCAGAAACATCCAGCTAAAGCTGCGCCAGATGCAAGACTCCTGGCTGAACAACAAAGCTGATGAGAGTCAGGGCTTTGCAAACAGGAACGACATGAAAAACTTCTATAATGGCGTGAGAGAAGTCTCCGGTCCCACCACCTCGGGCTCATCTCCACTTCTCAGTGCAGATGGATTAACGCTGATCACAGATAAAGAGAAGATACTGGAAAGATTGGCTGAACACTTTGATAGCGTATTGAACCGCCCATCCACCATCAACAATGAAGCCATCGATCGACTACCCCAAATTCCGATCGATGAGACGCTGGATGCCGTACCAACTTTGAAGGAGACTCAGAAAGCAATTCGTCTGTTGTCCAGTGGCAAAACTCCTGGCTTAGACGCTAGACCAGCTGAGGTCTACAAAAAGGGTGGTGCGGCTCTGGTGAACAAACTTCATCAACTCCTTTAGATCATACGGCAGCACGAGACAGTTCCTCAAGACCTTAAAGATGCCTCTATCTTTCACCTCTACAAAGGCAAAGGAAACCGTCAGGTCTGCGCTAACTATTGTGGAATCTCCCTGCTATCCATCGCAGGCAAGATCCTGGCTAGAGTTCTACTCAACCGGCTCAACACACATCTTGAGCAAGGTCTCCTGCAAGAGAGTCAGTATGGCTTCCGGAAAGAACGTGGGACCATCCACATAGTGTTTGCTGCCAGACAGCTTCAAGAAAAGTGTCAGGAACAGAATGTCGACCTGTACTCCACCTATGTTGATCTGACCAAAGCCTTTGACACTGTCAGTAGGGAGGGGCTTTGGAGAATTATGACGAAGTACGGATGCCCCAGAAAGTTCATTGCCATCGTACGCCAACTTCACTACGCATGCTGCCCAGAGTCCAAGACAACGGTGAGACATCTGAACCGTTCCCAGTCTCAAACGGAGTGAAGCAGGGTTGTGTTCTCGCACCCCCTGTTCAGCCTCATGTTCTTGGCTATGTTGACTGACGCATTCAGTGACGGGGAGATAGGCATTGTCATCAAGTACCACACAGGTGGATCAGTCGTCAGTCTCAGGAGACTTCAAGCGAAAACCAAGCTCTCGACGGACACTGCCAATGACTTCCTCTTCGTGGACGACTGTACCGTCAACGCTGTCTCAGAAGCAACAATGCAACACATGTTGACACAGGTTCTCCACTGCTTGCAGCAACTTCGGCTTGACAATCAATACGAAAAAAGACTGAAGTGATGCACCAGCCAGCCCCGGGAAAGCCCATACGTTGAGCCAGTCATCACCATCACTGGACAGCAACTGAACGCGGTGGATAAGTTCACCTACCTAGGCAGCACTCTGTCCAGAAACGTTGTCATCGACGATGAGATGAATGCCCGGCTCGCCAAAGCTGGTGCCGCTTTCGGCAGACTGCACAAGAACGTATGGAATAGGTGAGGCATCACTCTAGAGACCAAGATCAAGGTGTATCGGGCCATAGTTCTCATCACACTGCTCTATGGCTGTGAAACATGGACAGTTTGCCAGCGTCACGCCAGGAAACTGAACCATTTCCACACCACTTGCCTCAGAAGACTCATGGGCATTAAGTGGCAAGACAAGGTTCCGGACACTGAAGTCCTCACTTCGTGCTGGCCTGCCTAGCATCTTTACCATCCTGATCCAGTCACAGCTTCGCTGGGCAGGTCACGTTGTTCGCATGCCAGACCATCGGCTGCGAAAGAAGAACTATTGTTTGGCGAACTGCTACAGGGCAAACGCTCTCATGGAGACCAGAGGAAGCGTTTCAAAGACAACCTCAATCCCTCCCTGAAGGCCTTCAGCATCAGCCACACAACATGGGAACAGACTGCCCAGGACAGAGACGGTGGTGATCAGCTGTCCGCAAAGGTGCAGAGATCAGTGAAAACAACAGAATTGCTGCAGCTGAGCAGCACAGGCTGTCTGATGTTGTGTATTATCATGAAGTCCAATCATTTACAGAATGAGTTAATTTCAAGGACTTCACCAGAAACGCATGCCAGTGCTGGTGTTATATGCCAACTTAACTCCATTACCTTGCAATCTATAGGCCCTGTATATGAAGCACCTGGTTAGGGATAGGTCCTGGGTGATATTAAGCATCCTACTTTGGATAGACCTTAGGTGATTAGAACAGTTTTATACTGGATTACATACATCATCTCATCACAACTTTCGTGTGACTACTCTAAAGTTTGCCTCAGCACGAGGTTCCAGACAGACTTACCAGAATATGAACAGCTTCAGACAACCACAGAAGGCAATCACAAACCAACGCACCTGTGGGGTTTTCTTGTGGCGGATTACACACACACACACACACACACACCACACACACACACACACACACACACACACACACACACACACACACACACACACGCACGCACGCATGCGCACGCGAACGCTCTCTCTCTCTCTCTCTCTCTCTCTCTCTCTCTCTCTCTCTCTCTCTCTCTTCCCCCCCTCCCCAATCTCGTTTTTCATGAATGAATTGGATATTGTTTTTTTTTTTTTTTAATTAAAAGCATGTAGAAAGAAACTCGTGGAGAGCGTGGTAGCAGAGAGTCCTCAGAAGAGAAGCCCCCTTCAAGCAAGCGTTTCGGCCCTTATCTCCTGACACTCTAGGGGGGTTTGGTCACACCCGGTTCATGACTCTGGATGTCCCTCTGCTGTCCCTTTTTCCCCATCTTGGGACGAGCCATGGCTGGGATTCGAACCCATGACCCTCCGGACATGCTTATTTTCCACTTGATGACACACACACTAACCACTGAGCCACTGGGGCACCTGATATTTGTAGGAAAGTTAAGCCTTATGAAATTCACTTTTGTTCCTCCTTGACCAGATCCAGCTTGAACACCTCTCTGCCGCTTCTGCCATTGCTTTTCAGGACTCTGTTTTTTTTCCCTCCCTGCAACTGAGAGCTGTTTCATGAGGCTGTATGCAGACGTTCCTACAAACCCCCTAGCTCCAATTTCTGCAGTGATGGACTTTGACCTGATAGCCTTCTCTCCTAAGGCTGTTTGCCAGATCAGCATACTTTTAGTCTTGTAGATTTGAGCTGCCTCCATTCTGTTCTTATACGGCACCGTGAGCTCGACCATGATCAGCTGCTTGGTTGACTAAGAGTGGACTACTATGTCTGGTCTCATGCCACTCTTGCTGATGATCTCTGAATTTCATGAATTAATTGGATATTGATTTTTCTAAAACTAAAAGCATGGCTTTAAGTTAATCCCTGGTGCAGTTGAAATCTTCCCTCTGTTGTTCGCCGATGATGTGATTGTATTACTTGACTCTGTTACGGGGCTACAGAATCAAATTGACAGTCTACAGACAGGAGCAGATCGATTGCAGTGAACAGTCAATCTGAGAAAAAAATGTGAATGTTTTTTTTTTTAGAAAAGGCGGTTACATGAGTGCCAAAGAAAGATGGTTCTACCGGAATGAAGAGGTAAAGGTAACTAACTCTTACAAATATTAAGGGATGGTCTTTGATACAAAGTCGAGCATTAGCAAAGCTCTTGACAGGTGGTTGTAATAAAGCGAAAAAGGGTGGTTTTAGAAATACTTAAGTCATTAAGAAAACTAAGCACGAGAGAAATAGATTTGTTTTACAAGGTATTTGACACACGAATTGAACCCATTTTGTCATTCTCATTTGAAATATGGAGACTACAGTATAGTAATAACCAAACTGAAAATGTTTAAACGTTTGCTATAAACAAACATTTCGGAATATTTCCCGGCATACATCTAGCAGATTAGTGTATAAAGAAACCGGGGGATATTCTTTATATATTACAAAGACTGTAAAATGCATTAATTATTTGTTAAAAACTTATCAGACCCATGTCAAGAATATGTAGACAAGCTTATGAAATGCTCTTGTTAGGACACAAGTCTGGTCGTTTTAAATGCGTGTCAAATGTACTCTGAACTTACATGGCTTCGATATTGATTGGTTGAGCCTAGGAGTTGGTTATGACTATGGTTTTATGGCAGAACTCAAAGACAGACCCGTTTCCTGTTTCAAGCAAAACTGACATGCTGAAATAGACAGTCCAGATATTTATATAGATATTTCTATTCCTTTAAAAGCACATTTCAGTTAGAAAAGTACCTGACATTAATTAGTAATGAATGGTATAGAGACAATATCATCAGATCAGATTGAGGGTTACTTGTTTGAAAAATTGTAAGCAATGCTTTTTAAGCCACGAAGGTTAAGATGACATAATCTGCTCTTCTTGGAGTGCAAATGTGGAACTGAAGGGCACTTTTTGTATCTTGTCATTTGTTTATTCTGACAAATGTAAAGTCTGCATCGTGTTACTCGCTGTTTCATACTATCCAAATAGCTGATGTCTTGATAAGTGGTTATCTAATCGTAATGAAGGGGTTATGAAGAAACTTACAAAATATAAAGATATATATGTGAAGGGGAGTAATTTCGGGATGATCCAACACACACACACACACACACACACACACACACACACACACACACAAACATACACACACACGCGCGCGCGCGCGCGCGCGCGCGCGCGCCCCCCCCCCCCCACACACATGCACGCACGCACGCATGTACATGTGCGCATGGTCAAGTGTATTCTCTCTCTCTCTCTCTGTCTCTGTCTGTCTGTCTGTCTCTCTCTCTTTCGTTCTCTCTCTCTGAGACACGCAAACTGATGCGGGTATGCGCGCAAGCCGAGGCGCGCAGGCACGCACACACACACACACACACACACACACACACACACACACACACACACACACACACACACACACACACACACACACACACACACACACACACACACACACACACACACACACACACATCATTTAGTCCAGATGTATTCAGGTTTCCACACTCTTGGAGTGCAGTATGATCGTCAGTCCAATCTTTCCTAAAAGGAAACTTTCAAATGAACTTTCAGACCATCTCACAAGAAAAGTTTGGGATGATCAACTGGACCGTCCCAAAAGGGATGTTTGGTATGATCAATATCAACCGTTCAAAGAAGCCGCTGATCTGATCTGGAAAATCGGTGAACCTACTGTGTGTCTGTTTGGACTGTTTGGAAATTCTGTCATCATTTTTGTTATACTTCTTCGTCATCCTGCGTCGACTTCTAGTGTTTTCTTCCTAATTCTGGCCTGGTCTGACCAGCTGCTGTTGATATCATACCCTCTGAATGATTTGCTTTATCGGGGGCTCAGAGTACCTCGTCTTCATTCACTCGGTTCCTGGCCATGCAAACTGTGGCAGATATGGTACACACGGTGGATGTTTTATCTCCCTGGATGCTTGTGGCACTCACCATGTTAAGAGCAGCTTCTGTGCTGTGGCCACTTCGTGTCAAAGCTGCGTGGACGAAGGAAATGTCGCGAGCTTCTGCAGGTATAATAATGGCTGTCACAGGTCTGATCCATTGCCATTTTCTCTATGGATATGATCTGTCACCTGACAGTCGCAAGTGCCGCAAGCATGCTGGATTACAAATGTATACAAGTTTTTTTGACGTACATTGGCCTTGGATATACTTGACGGAAGGTGGGATTCTACCTTTGATGTTATTGATTGTCAGCAACAGTGTTCTTCTCTGGACACTTGTCAGATCTGTAGAAACAGGCGTGCGTCTTCCTGTGCAGCAAGCCGACCAGAATTGTAGACAACAGAAAGTGACACCATTGACTGGCACTTTGATTGTCACAAGCGTTGTCTTTTTCCTGCTGACGGCACCCATCCAGATATATTATCTCCTCAAACCATATGTTGACTGGGATGACCCGATTCAGAATGGACAATATTCCATTTTCTATGCAGCTAGCCACATCCTGTGGTACTCCAATAGCGCCGTCAACTTCTACTTGTATCGTCTAACTGGTAGCAAGTTCAGAGTAGTTTCAAAATAAAACGTTTAAAGTGGGGGGGGTGGGGTGGGGTGGGGTGGGGTGGGGTTACTATTCTATACCGTTAAAGTGGGTGCTGAACACAGATCTAACCCAGTCAGTGACGCTCATGTGATTCAGTGCTTGTTTCGCAGCGAATATCATAAAAGAATGGTGTGAGGCTCAGTATGGAATGGCCATTTCCGATCAGACTTTTGTATTAAAAAGCACGAAAAGAACAATCTAAAAAAGGTCAATAAAAAGCGCGTGTCCTAAACGTTTCTCAGACAGTTGGATACTTAGAAGGGAACTGTATAATTCCTCCTTATATGAAGAGTGTCGAGAAAGCTCTAAGAGAATGATTCCTGTGCGAGAGGCAGCATTTGCGTTAAAAACTGTTATGGATTGGATCAGTGCCAGAAACGATGGACAAACTGTAAAATATATCAAGTGCCGCTGCTTTAAATTTGATATATAAAAATAAGTGCATTTCATTTTAGTGCTGGAAAAAGAGGGGAAAGATGATCCGTTCTATTCTCAGCCAATAGATTTAATGATTTTTTTTTATACATAAAGGTACACGTTTGAAGAGAGAAGATACAAGAACTGGAGATCAACGTTTGAACAAAGAAGGTGCAAATGATTGGAGATCAATCGCATAATTCAACACAGACAACAAATAACTTGCAAGTTATACAGTTAACAGGATACCAGGAGTATAAGCAACAAGTAATTTAATCAATGGGGGAAGCCTTGGACATGAAAGGAAGAAGCACAGCGACAATTCACATGTTGGCTGATAATGATGTGGAGCAATCTTGTCTAAGCAAGCTGTCAGGATCTGTTGTTGCTCTCATTTAAAACGTGCTTTTGACTCAATTTCAAAAGATCACAAAATAAATGTCTTTATAAAATCAGGGTTTGGGGAATGTGTTTATTTCTTGGGGAAAAGATCTGACGCACAAAGCATATCAAAGTGTGTGATCAGAGAACTTGATACGGGAAGAAATATTAGACAAAGTTGTGGTTCCTCTCCGCAGGCTTTTAGCCTTAGTATTGAGGTGTTAGCTATCAAAGCACGTGACACAGACGACTGAAAGATTGTGAACTAAACGGAATATCAAATATTTCTACGATTAAAAAAAATGAATCAGTTTTATACGCTGATGACACCACACAGTTTCATACATCATGTTGTTACCATAGCTATTTGTATAGTTTTTTTTCCCCATGGTTTCCCATTCTCATGCTTTGCCTTCTTGTCTTCATTTTTGCTTCAGATCAGAGTTTAACGTCCTTTTTTTGTTTGATAAGCATGCACTGGAATTTGAGTTTCTATCCCCGGTTTTAATCATGGTAGTTTCATGCTTTTTGCACATAACATCCTTCCTGCGTTTACTACTTTCAGTCTGACACTGATCATCAAAACGAAGCTGTGTTCCCGTAGTCAGCTCGCTCTGGTCATTTTACTGCAGTGAACACCTGGCTGTCATGGGCCACACAGACACAGAAAACACCAGTTTACATTTGACTGGCATTGATTACACAAGCATATCAAATCAGCTGGACCAATGACGTCATTCGCTTATCAGTCGATCTGCATGCAGGATTTATACTATTTAAGTGTGAAGAGAAGATGCGGAA
>JADBJO010005941.1:25000-35000 GCA_016801955.1 Conus betulinus | reverse complement strand
GGGGTGGGCTGGGGTGTGTGCGTTGCAGTGGGTTTGGGTGGTCAGGAGGAGTGTGGGTGATATGGTAGGTTGTCATCTTGTATTTTGTGTGTGATGGACAAATAAGATCATCATAGTTTTTACTTCTGGATCTCTGCACTTTTCAGCCTCACGAACATAAGAGAGAGATTAGGTGAATTGTGAATGAGGCTTTACCACCATTGTAGGACAGTGCAAAGTTTGTGAAACGGGCCCTGAGTAAACCTTTCTGTGGAGCGGAAGAGGGGGTGAAGAGCGGTGAGAGGCTGGTGTCGGCTTTGCAGTGAAGACAGCTCTTGTTGACAAGTTAGCTGGACCTCCAATGCAATGAGCGACAGATTGATGTGTATGAGACTCCTTCTTTCATTTGGAAAGAAGCACCTGGCAATTGCTTTTTCCCGACGCTAAGGCATTCAAGCCGGCTGTTTATCTGTTTTCAGTTCACAGTAAAAAGACGTGCTCACCTTTCTAAGCAGTTGTCGAGGCTACTGCTTATACATGTTGGTACTTTTGGTTCTTTTGGACGATGACTATCATTACGTGTTCTTCTGGGGAAGAACTCATCATAAAAACAAACAAACAAACAAACAAAAACTGTTTTATTCTTACTACCTGAATTGTTATTAACATCACCATGTCATCATAATCATCACTTATGATTACTGGTATTATCATTATTAATTCGAATATATATATATTTTTTTAACCATTATCATCAATTTTACTGTTGCCACAACTCCACACACATCTACTACAACTAT
This sequence comes from Conus betulinus, assembly GCA_016801955.1. Lineage (NCBI taxonomy): Eukaryota > Metazoa > Mollusca > Gastropoda > Neogastropoda > Conidae > Conus > Conus betulinus. The sequence goes on along the minus strand of JADBJO010005941.1, from coordinate 34,221 downwards.
TGATATCATCATTTTATATTATTCATTAAATCCCACAAAACTGCTTTTTATTCATTAACCATTTCTATTCATTTCCACCAAATAGTAGTGTGTTACTGAGATTACTTTCGCCATTATAGTATCATCATAACATTTCTTTTTCTTTTTACTATTTTTACTACTTTGATTAGTATAAGCATCACTAGTGTTATCCTCATCATCACGATCATGATTGCTATTAATATTAGCACAACTTTTAATATTCTTAACATTATCATCAATATAACTGTTGTTACGACTTCATAACTGTTACAACTACTAAATTTACTGGTGTTATCCATCTTATTATTTACACTTTACTATATTGGTGACGTCCAACCTACCATCCCTCCACTCTCCTAAATCATCACCATCATTGTCGTGTGTGTATAATTCTGTTTGCTATCAAAGCTATTGATATGCTCATTAGATTCCCTCTTTCCAACCTTCTGTATATTTCTTCTCTTTGTTCGTCCTATCCCCCCCCCCCCCCCCCCCCTCCTTTTTTTTCCATGCTCTCTTTTCTCTTCCTCTCGTCCTTCATTACTGTTAAAATTTACTACAATTATTTCATTATTATCATTATTGTTATCGGTATCACTATTGTTCTTGTTGTTGTCATTGTTGATGTTGCTATTATTATTATTATTATTATTATTATTATTGTTGTGTTGTTGTTGTTGTTGTTGCTGTTGTTATTAGTACAATGATTGCTATCATTATCATTATGATCATCATTATCAATTCCCTTTGTCCCCTTCCCCACGGCATCCTTTTCATTCCACCCCCATCTTGCGCCGAACATGAGAAGGACAGTGACTGCTCGCTGTTCGTCTTCATTGTCCTGAGCGGTGTTTGTCTTGCCTAAAAGAAGACCTTAGAGGTCAAAACGCGCCGTGATTTGTCTTGCGACTTGTCTGTCCATTTTTTTCCCCGAATTCTCCATCAGTCTGTCTGTCTGTCTGTCTGTCTATCTGTCTGTCTGTCTGTCTCCTTCTCTCTCTCTCTCACTCCCTCTCTGTCTCTCTCTCTCTCTCTCTCTCCTCTCTCTCTCTCTCTCTCTCTCTCTCTCTCCTCTCTTCATTTTCTTCTTTTTCTTGTCCTCCTCTCCTCCTCCTCCCTCCTCCTCCTCCTCCTCCTCCTCCTCCTCCGCTTCCTCCTCCTCCTCCTCCTCCTCCTCTCTTTTCTTCTTTTTTCTTTTCTTCTTCTTCTTCTTCCTCTTCTTCTTCTTCTTCTTCTCCCCTTCTTCTTCATCTTCTGTCTCTCTGTATGTCTGTCTGTCTCTTTCACTCTTTCCTCTCTCACTCTCTCTCTTCCCACTCTCGCTCACTCTCTCTCTTACTCACTCACTCAATCACTCACTCACTCACTCTCTCTCTCTCTCTCTCTCTCTCTCTCTCTCTCTCTCTCTCTCTCTCTCTTTCATAAACCCTCGCATTTGCTTGTTTTTTTCATTCTTTTTTCACCTATTTTTTTTCTTCTTCAGTCACCATTTGTCTTCCCCTATCAGTTCTTTTTTTTTTCTTCTTCTTCTTCTTCTTCTTCTTCTTCTTCTTCTTCTTCTTCTTCTTCTCTCTCTCTCTCTCTCTCTCTCTCTCTCTCTCTCTCTCTCCTGTCTCTCTCTCATCAGCGATAGAGTCAAGGTTACCAATCACAGTTATAAACAGAGTTGGGGCTGGATGTGCGCATGGGCTTGAAAACAAAACCCTTAATGGAGGGATTAAGTTGGGAGAAGTACTTATTCTCAATCAGATTTTCCTGTGTTTAAATTCACACGGCTTTGGTTACGTTCGGGACAAACCAGGGGGTTTGAAATATCGCAAGGGTCTTGAAACATTTTAAAGCAAAGAATAATTGACTGCAAACGGCAGGACTGGCACAATCGTATTCATAGTAGTGGCAGATTTGTGCTATGCAGATTCTTTGAAACAATTCATGTGATGGAGCCGTACATCAAAATGGATATGAATAGATGCATTAAGAGTGCATTAAGTACGTTTAAATGTGGTGTTTCTGATATTGCTTGTCATCGTTTCAGGTAGAGTACTATAAATGATAATGTCATCGTTTCATGTACAGTGCTATTAATGACAATGAACTGACATGCCACCCTAGCAATCTGGCCAACGAAGATATAAACCCATTTCTTTTTTTCCTCTTCTGCTTCTCGTGGCCTTAGAATACAATTCGTAAAGCCAAAGTATTATTCTCAAGGATCGTAACGTCAGTTTATCCTGTGCTTTCAGCCACAGAGCTCTCCTAAAACGAACTAAATATATAATGGCTTATCCATGAGCTCCACTTCTATGAGACCTGGAATCTTTTCTATCAAGTCTGGACTGTACGCTGACATAATAGTTCAATGTGACGCAAACTCCTCGACTATACATTCACTGTACTTGCGTAACAATTCACACGTTCCAGACAAAAGGCAAACGACCGCCGCAGATCAGACGCTAAATCTCACCTTGCCTGCAGGAAACAAAAGCAAGATGGCAGCCCCTGCTCTATCCGTTCAGTTCCACAATGTTCACGTTTCCACACGGGAACACACCAACACCAGTCTGGATGACCACAGCTCTTCATACGTGAATATTGAAACAACACAGAATTTCTGGCAAGAAATTCTTCACGGCCTTTTTTAGTGAAGGAAAAAAAAAAAACAAGAAAAAAAAAACTTTCCACGAATTTAGAACTACCAACCAAAAATGCGCCTAACCTTAGATAGATCTCAGGTACTTAACGCAGTTTTATGGTGTATCGAAAAACGGATTGGACCTTTCTGGAGGAAATAAAACAGGAATGTAGAGACTCTGTTATACTATTTGGGGATTTTAATGCACGCTCGAAATTATGGGATCACGATGGTGCCAGTCCTTATGAAATTGCGGAGTGATGTTGGATGAAGTACTTCATAGTGCACTGAAATCAACATCACCAGCACATACAGGGAGGCAGGGTGACACTGGCAGTGTTATTGATTTTGCACTCACTAGACCAAAATCCACAGCAGCCATGCGCGCGGAAGCACTTCTTCATCATGGAGTTGCGCTGGAAGTGATGTTGGATGAAGTACTTCTTAGTGCACTGAAAATCAACGTTCCCAACACATACAGGGAGGCAGGGTGACACTGACAGTGTCACTGACTTTGCACTCATAGGACCAAAATTGACAGCAGGCATGAATGTGGAAGCTTTTCTCAATCATGAAAGTGACCATTTTCCTGTGGCATTCGGCTTGCAGAAACTATCAAAAGTGACACAAACGAAACATAAGAACCCTTTTCAATATATCAACAATCAAGGGGATATCATAGGAACCTTAAAGGTGAGAAGATGTAAAAGAAACAATACAACCCAAACAAATCGTTTCAACCCCTTTGGTGGAATATAGATATGGAAACAGCCTGGAAAGAGAAAGGCCAGGCTACATGAATTTGGCAGACAGATAGAGAAAGCCTGGCTCTGATCTAGCTATTGAACCAGACATGAATCACAAAAAAAAAGAAAGGAAAGGAGGAAGAAAGAAAGAAAGAAAGAAACAAAGAAACAAACAAACAGACAAAAAAAAAAAAAAAAACTGAACAATTTGAAAGAGTAGCTGAAGAAGCAAAAGACCCCAAGTGGCAACACGTTTTTGTCTGTCACTTAATTATGACACAACACTGACTCAGTTCTGACACTTTTATAATGGCATGGAAGGAAAAACACAAAACAAACGCAACCCCAGATATTTTAGACGCTGATGGGACCACAAAACTCAAAACAAAGTTGGAGAAAAGATTAGCTCTAATCAAACCTTACACAGAACAGAGGGATCAAAGAAATTTGGAGGAAAAGAAGAAATATGTGACCACGTTAAACCAACACCTAGCTCAGACTGACATTGATGATGAAATTACAGCATCTGAACAGGATAACGCAACAGCTAGGTGCACTAAAGATAGTGCTGTAGGTCCAGAAAAAAGTACGATATGCAGATATCAAACAGGTCTCAGAAGAGGACATAGCCCAAACTCTTCAGTCTCTAACAGGAGAGTTTTAATAGAGGGCTATGTCCCAGAAGACTGGACACACAGCTACCTGAAAGCTATACTAAATCCAAGAAAAGATGATCTCTGGCTAAATGGTTACCGCGTACTCACTATGCAAAATATAGCAGGAAAGCTCATGGAACGAATCATAGAAAGACAACTCGCAAGAGATCTTGAAAGACGACAAAGCCTCCCATCAAATTAAGGAGGCTACAGAACAGGTAAAAAGCACATGGGAAAATGCGGCCACTTTTGCCTGTGAAGTATACGAGGGATTCCAAAGGAAGGAAGAAACACTGGAAGACGCATATACAACAAAGTTCAGTTCTCGCTTCTCATGGAGCTACTCCTTGACTATGGAGTCAGCAAGACATTTACACGATGGATAGCAGCGACACGTCAGGAGCGAACTGTCATCCTACGATTTGGAGATTGGACGTCTGAGCTTCATAAACTTTCTATGGGATTACCTCGAGGTTCTCTCTCTTCGTACACTAAAGGCATTGCGGACCTCAACCGAAACGGAATTGTTCGAGTGTTGACACTAGCAGATGACCGTCTGATCTACAAAACATCAAAGAATGCTCACGAAAGAACGGATGCAGTCGAGCAACAAATGAACACATTGCTCAGTGGTGTCAAGATCTGGATCATCACCCCTACAAAAACCCAGACATTAGTCTGCACACTCAACCATAAAACATCAGGACAAGTAAGGAAGGTACCCTCATCAGTTTTCTTCAATGGAATACCAATTGAATCAACTGACAGCCTACGCTCTTTGGGTGTAGGCTTTGACAGAATGCTAGCCTTTAGAAATCATGTTGAGAATATTGTCTTAGATGCAAAAAGGCCAATCTGCCATGAAAGCAGTGGCAGCTGAAGGCATTGAAAAGCACCATCTCTACCGACTGTATCACGCACTTGTACTCAGTGTGACTGATTATGGATTAGGGCAACACGGTTCGACAGCAACCTTCTTAAATTAGAAAGAATTCAAAATGAAGCAATGGGTTTGATCCTGGGAACCACGAAGGACACACCAGTTCAAACTATGCGATACCTGCTCGACCTTCCCTTCAATGCAGACACGACACACGCTAGATCAGGTGAAGGCGTACTTCAGAGCACTTGAGAATCCCCCAAACCCACTTCATGCGGCGGTCAAGGAAACAAAAGGCACTGGGTTATGACGTGGAGAATCATGGATGGGCCAGGCAGAAGACAATATACAGCTTGTGTGCTGGTCAGCAGACTGTAAAAAACAAGAAATGTGAAAAAAAGTATCCAGACAGTTTGAAACACCTCTACCAAATTGCCATCGCTCCAGAACTTTGAAGACATCGTCGAGAATGGCCAGAAGGCAAAATCAACTCAGAAATTCAGATGCAGGTAGAAGACATTTCCACACAAGATGATATTGTGATATACACTGACAGTTCTGTCACCAAAGGTAAGTCAGGCTGGGGATACACAGTAAAGCAAAATGGGCTGAACTATCCAGGGAGACAATGGCGCGCATAGTTTAACAACCTCATGTCTAACAATGGAAATAGAAGCAGTGACACAAGCACCCCACTGGCTTTCATCCACAAGTCAGAAGCCAGTTTCAAACTCAACAAGACATGATGCTGACTGACACCATTAACCTACTTCAGAAAGTGAAAAGTGGATGGGAAGCCCTGCTTGGAATTTACTAATGCGCAGTCTTCCATCGGAGAGACTCATATGGTTGTACTGCCCTGGACATGCTGGAGTTAAAGGAAACGAGAGAGCAGATACTCTGGTTGCCAAGGCAACGATAAGAACTGGATTACAGCCTGGCCGATCTGATGTGATAAGAAATGTGAATAATCATTTGAGCAATCAAGAACAAGCCATTATACCATGGACCATCTTTCAGATCTGAACAACAAGAGAGAGGAACTGGCCGCACATCCAGACTTTAATGGAAAAGCAAAAAGTATTAACAACCAAAGAAACATTGGAATGATCTCAACGCCAACAGTGCGAAGTGTCCTAGACATTGGAGCAAACTGATACTGGGTCTTTCCAACAATAGACACAGATAGTCTAACACATGTCAACTGAGATAAGACTTTGGATCTCTCAGGGCCCCCAGCGTATACTGCAGACGTGTGTGCGATTGTGTGTGTTCGTCAGTGGGGTGATGTAGGCGTGTTAATCAGAGAGTCCACGGACGTGAGTGTGCCAGCCCTGGCGTGTGAATGTGTGAGAGTGTATGTGAGAGAGTGAGTGATTGAGTGTGTGTGTGTGTGTGTGTGTGTGTGTGTGTGTGTGTGTGTGTGTGTGTGTGTGTGTGTGTGTGTGTGTGTGTGTGTGTGTGTGTGTGTGTGTGTGTGTGTGTGAGAGAGAGAGAGAGAGAGAGAGAGAGAGAGAGTGTGTGTGTGTGTGTGTGTGAGAGAGAGAGAGAGAGAGAGAGAGAGAGAGAGAGAGAGAGAGAGAGTGTGTGTGTGTGTGTGTGTGTGTGTGTGTGTGTGTGTGTGAGCCCAAGACCACACATCCCATACACTCGCAGGTGTACATTCGCTACAAACAAACAAACAAAAAACAAAACAAAACAAAAAAAAAAAAAAGACGCAACGAATGTTAGCCAGGCACTCAAGGTCTGACCAGTACTTTGGGCTAATGCGTAGGTGAAACATTTGCTAAGTCGTAGCCACGAGACCCTCCTCTTCATTTCTGTCATCTTAATTGTTAATTCATTTATCCATCAACTTAAGATCAAGCGCAGTGCGGTCTCAAAACTTAGCGGATGTGGTGTGTAGCGTATATTGACTAGTCCGCACGCAGTGACACTCTTTCATGAAACTGAAATTGAAACTATGGTGGATTACTAACATTCTATCTTCTGCATGAGGATGACTAACATTCTATCATCTGCATGAGTCCCCTAAATATTTCTTCTGTCTCAGATGCCAGACTGAATTTGATAGGATATGAGCGGTCTCATCCAACGAGAGACGAAGCAGTGGCATTTCTTGAGGTATTCTTTACAGAAACATCAGCTTACACACACACACACACACACGCGCGCGCGCGCGCGCGCGCGCACACACACACACACACACACACACGCGCGAGCGCGCGCGCGCGCACAAACGCACGCACGCACGCACGCACGCGTGCGCACATACACACACACACACATACACACACATAGATTTATGATGTATAAAGTTAGCAGATCAATTGTCAGCCAGTGCACCATTATCCACTGAAAATATTTTAAATAATCATACATTACTTTGCATGTTCTCTGTAATTTTGAATTCCAGCCCACTTGGTATCTATCTCTGATGTATTTTAAACTAAAATTGTTGTGTGTTGTACGACATTGATATAAAAGAGTTACGATTATATGATATATATAGTTAGTCCCCCCCCCCCCCCCTTCCTCTGTTCCTTTCCACCCTGATGCCCCCCAATCCCCACCCACAACCCCCCCCCCTCCACCCACCCATCCCTCTGCATTATGCTCCAATCTTACTAAACTTGTTTCGTTTGATATACTTTAAATTTCCCCGATTAACATACACTAAAGGTTAGATAAACAACCAGGATAAGTAAATATCTACGTATCTCACCACCCATCCCAATCTCCCCCTCTTGCCCCTAGCACAGTCCTCTCTCTCTCTCTCTCTCTCTCTCTCTCTCACACACACACACACACACACACACACACACACACACACACACACACACACACACACACACACACACACACACACAGGGCGCACAAACACACATATAATTATGCATGCACACACACACGCACTCAAACGCATACACATGCACGCACACACACACGTGCGCGCGCACACGCCCGCGCACACACACATGTACACGCACACACAGAATCCCCCCTTTTTTTTCCCCCGTCTAATAACACTTATAGTGAAAAAACGTTAAACTAAGAACTAACTAACACACACACACACACACACACACACACACACACACACACACACACACACACACACACACATCGCACGCACGCACGCATGCACGCACGCATGCACGCACGCACACACTCACACGCACACATTCACACACACACACACACACACACACACACACACACACACGCACGCACGCACGCACGCACGCACGCACGCACGCACGCACGCACGCACGCATGCACGCACACACACACACACACACACACACACACACACACACACACACACACACACACACACACACACTCACATGGGGAGAGAGAGCGCCAGAGAGAGAGAGACAGACAGACAGACAGATCACACCGTTTTCATTAACTTTAGGTTGCCATACTGTAGGAGAGTGTCGTGATGGTCAACGCAGACCGTTTCAAAAGAGATGCGTGGTATGATCAATATGAACCGTTTAAAAAGACCTGTGATCTGATCTGGAACATTTGCGAACCTACTGTGTGTGTGTTTGGTATATTTGGAAATTGCATGATCATTTTAATCATGCTTCGTCTTCCTGCATCGACTTCCAGTGTTTTTTTCCTGGTTCTGGCCTGCTCCGACCAGCTGCTGTTAATACTAAATCCCTTAAATGGATTTCTCCACGAAGAATTCAGAGTGCCATTCTTGAATACACTCGGTTCCTGGCAGTGTAAGCTGCGGCAGATAGGAGTGTACACGACTGCAGTATTATCGTCATGGATGCTTGTGGCACTCACCATGTTAAGAACAGCTTCTGTGCTGTGGCCACTCGCGTCAATGCTGTGTGGACGAGAGAAAGTCTCAGGCTACTGCTGGTACAATGACGGTTGTTATCATTCTGATTTACTGTCACATTCTCTATGGATTTGATGTACGACCTGGCAGACGGAGCTGCCGTGAAGATGCTGTATCAGAACTGTACGAATGGTTTTCTGACAGGATCTGGACTTGGATAGACATGATGTTAGGTTGTTTGGTACCTTTCACGCTGTTACTGGTCAGCAACAGTATTCTTCTTTGGACACTTGTCAGATCTGTCAGAACAGGCTCTCGTCTTTCTGTACAACAAGCCAATCAGGATTCCAGGCAGCAGAAAGTGACTTCGTTGACCGTCACCTTGATTGTGACAAGCGTTTCCTTTTTTTCTCCTGACATCACCGATTCAGATATCTTTTCTCACATACAAATATATTGACCAGGATGACCCGATTCAGTA
>JADBJO010005941.1:15000-20000 GCA_016801955.1 Conus betulinus | reverse complement strand
TCCTCTAACAAACATTAGTTACCTGTCTGAAAATGTCATCGGTCACTCTCTTGACAAAACACCCATCAGTCATCTTACTCATAATCAATCAGTCATACTTACTCATAATCAATCAGTCATCTTACTCATAGTCAATCAGTCATCTTGCTCATAATCAATCAGCGTCTGGCATATAACAGTCAGGCATATGAAATGTTACATCAGTCACAAACGCATCGTTGATCATCCGTTTGATCCATCATCGATCACTCTTCTGGCAAATCATCTGTCAGTCATCTCACTCTTTATGAGAAAAGTTGACACATTCTCAATCTGTCGTATGACAGAATGCATCAGTCACATACCTGACACATAATCACTCAAAAGCCTGACACGTTATTAATCAGTCATATGCCACAACACATCAACAATCACTCACCTGACATGTAACTGATCACACATCTGACACACCCTAATGAGTCGTGTGGCACAATAGTTTAATCACTAATCAGAAACATCATCGATCAGACATCTGGCATATAACCAGTCAGTCACAATACAGCCACCTGACACGACAATGGTCACCCCATTTAAAAATAAGGTCACTAGAACTCTGAGTTGTCAAATGGTTTGCTTCCTACACGGTACATCTAACATAAAGATAAACACATCGCAAATCAAATAATCCTATTTGATCATTGGCAATCGCATGGAAACGCACTAAGAAGTACTCCAAGGCGAACACAATCTTGAATACACAGGTGCATGCAAATACGTGATCGTGTGAGCGTAATCCGCCGTGTCCATCAATACCATAATTTCTGTTTCAAAAGTGAAGTTTTAAATCCCAGCATCTGTATTTTAGCTGGCCGACAACACACTTGTCAGAAGAGTGTTCATGATTTTGGATTCTTTGAAACGAAAGATTATAGTGCCTGTGATAATAACACCTGCTGCTGTTTTCTATTTCCCACCACAAACGCTTATGTTTATCTTGCAATGATCGTCGAATAGTCCTACATTTTGCATACCGACTACAATCACTGTAATAAAACAAAAAAACGATGACACTACATGAAAGAACACACACACACACACACACACACACACACACACACACACACACACACACACACACACACACACACACACACACTGGAGACGTAGATCCTTCACGTCCCCCATGCAGCATCTGTCTCTGGTCTGAAATGTTTTCACAGTGATTTTTTTTTTAAAGGCAGCACTTGTTTGTCTACAGAAAAAAAAAAATCGACGATATTGTTTCTTTCATTGGTTACAGAGTTGATGGCTGGCCCACAGGGGTGTTTCCTGCATGAATGCCTCATGTGGGTATTTGTCATCAATTATGGCCACCATGACAGTTTGATGTTGTGTCATATTGCCTGCCTGTTGCACTAGCATAGTGGGCAGAAGTGTTGACCTGTAGCATGTTTTGTTCCGCCAGATGTATACATCCGTATGTTTTTTCTCACTTGTTTACATCAAGTCCAGGTGTCACAAAGGACAGGCTTCTGAGGATGGGCAAGAATCCAACTGTCACCACTCACTCAACAACCAACACGCGAGGGCAAAAAAAGTACAAACAAGGACGCAACTTCAATTGCATGACATAAAGTAATGTATTAACATTCACACACTAAGAGGGACAAGGCCGTACAGAAGAAAAGAAAGACAGATGCCAGCAAAATAGAAGTATTTGAGACAAAAGACAGAAGAGAGATTCACCTCTGCTGGACTACCCTACAGGGACACAAGACGGAAAATAAATCTTTAAAGGGAACGTGGCTAAACCCTGCCCTGCCTAAAACGAAACCTAGACAAACCCCCAAACCACCCAAAGGAGAAAGAAGGGAGGGACGATTCCTACATTCAAAACAGGACTTGCAAAATCACTCACACCCTAAAAAATACACTACATGGCACGCAGGCTCATCCTTAGACCTCCACATGTTAAGGTGACAGAATACAATGAAGACCGCTCCACAAATCAACAGGTTTAGAGATCAAACAAATGCACAGATTATAGTGTCACTGAGGTGTCTTGGCGTTCCGTCACTGCCCTCAATCCTGGGCAATAGGATTCTCCACAGAGCCTCAGATGTGGCTCAAGCCAGCATTGAACATAGTGTCTTTCACAGTTCAGCACCAAGCACAGGATGTCTTACAGCTCCGAGCGGTACTCAAAAGAAAAAAAAAAGACTACAAGATAGAACACCTGCAAGATATTATGAATATAATAGGCTTACAAACGAACACATGCACACACCAACGGAACCCAGGACAGAGTCAGGCAACAGTCACAACATGAACATGAACACATGACCTTTAAGTTGTGCCCCTGGGCATGAAAACAGACCTCCTGACAGGCTTCAACCCAGCAACGGACTCAAGGTATATCCATCCACGCCGGGACGACATGCTGAAGTCCGAGGGGTCCTCACAGGTCGAGTTGTGAAACCTAACTTCATGACACAAACTTGGATTGGATGGCACCAAACTCGAAGACTGGACAGCTCACAGCTTGGAATGCTCGAACTTGGAATGGTTGAAAGCAAATATACTAGACCAATACATTACCACACAGCCTGTGCAGGAAGGAATCGAAGATGTAGAGGAAAACCACCCCCTGGCCCATATCAGCGAATGTAGCCGGGTCGACGGCAAACACCACTTCCCACTAGAGGGCACACCAACAAACACATTGCCCAGCGAAGGACAATACAGCCACAAGGCTAAGAAGGCGGCCCTGGGACGAGACTGGGATCCAACGAATACAGTACTGCCAAGACAGGACGAAAAGATCGCTCCCCGACACAAACATGAACACGACTCAAGAAGAAAATGGCCGATATAAACAAAAGGCACGTGAATCACACATGCAGCCCCATCCACCCACGCAGCCAGCTGGCCCCAACGGGTGGAGTGGTGATGAAATTGAACGAGTCACGGACGGCACGGACTGACCGGCCTCTGACAAAGCGAACAAGCCAAGGATAAAGCTCGGAAAGGATAGGCATCCTCTCCAAAAGAAACAAACAGCGTTCGATTCCAGACAAAACCCACCAAAGAAACCGCACTATAAAAACGGTACCTGACGCGACATGACACTGAAAGTAAGGTGAAACCAAAGACTGGACCAAACAACAACGAGCTAAACAACAACAGCAAGCACAGAGAAATAGAACAAACCCACCAGAGTGCTGCCAACCAGAGAAAACTGAAAAGCGATCAGTATCCTTGCTATCAGTATACATCGAATCTGTGTGCACTGCAGCACACAAACAAACACATCCTGCGTTTAATGCAGAGCAGAAAAAGCCGTCCGTGGCACCAGGAATGTTGTCTACAGCCTGAAAAGATTATGTTCTTTGTCTTTAGGATCGTAAATGGGATATTTCTTCTGTTGATAATTCTTGTTTATCTCACACGCCTTTACATCTATTCTTTGTATCAAGTACTCGCTTGCAGTGGTCAAGTGAACTTTTTAAAAAAAAATCTAAAATTTTCTCTTTTTTTCCCCCCTTCTTTCTTTGCTGCTACATTTGTTTTTGGCAAGTGTGTGTGTGTGTGTGTGTGTGTGTGTGTGTGTGTGTGTGTGTGTGTGTGTGTGTGTGTGTGTGTGTGTGTGTGTGTGTGTGCGCGCGCGCGGAGGGGGATGGGGGGCTGCGATAATGTGCTTTTGTACTTGGGTAGGAGTGGTGGTATTGATATTGTTGGCTCCTTTTGATTGTTTTTAGTTTTACAGTTATCTGTTCTTTTGACTGGATTCATGTGTCAAAGTTTTTCGCCCATTTTTTTTCTGTTTGCAGTCTCTGTAATTGAGCATGGCATAGATGGCAATCTATTGTGTCTGTAAATTGCAAGGGCATTAGTACTTAAAGGAAAGAGACATGTCTATCGTAACTTTTGATTGGGACCATTTGGGACCATTTGATGGCTTAATGCAATATAGACTCTGCCAGTATAATTTCTTTACCAGTCGGAAAACAATATGCTTGTTGTCTGAGCATCTTTCTTTGTAGACAGGGTAGTATGTTTGCCAGCCTTTTCTTTTGCATCTGTTCAAGCGGTTTGTGATCAGATTCCATCTAAAAATGTGCTCCGTAAACGTATGTGTGGAAAGGTTCACAAGTAAAAACTACATCAAGAAGTGCACGTTCTTTATAGGCATATTGCTGTTTAGATCTGTCTCGGTTGAAGCTTCGTTTGTGAAGACAATGGGTTTTCATCTTGTCTCAGTGCTGATCCTAGTCCAAACTGAGATGTGTCCATGTGTGTGACTTCTGGCTTGCATTGCATTGTCTTCACATGTCATGTGTTTGATCTTCTGGAAGGCCTGTTGGTGTGAGTTGTTCCACTCCGATGTTGTTTATATTTTCAGCAGACCTCTCAGAGCAACTGTGAGATCTAACAAATTTGGAATAAGTGGAGCGAGGCATGAATCATTCCAAGACACTGGTGAAGATCTCTGGTAGTTGTCTGCTCTTGCAAGTTCCTAATCTCAGCACATTTGTGTCTGGATCTGGGTTCTTTCCATCAGCATCGTATATCATGACCAAGAATTTTATTTCTTTTACTTGATGTAGCATTTTAGGGGACAGAAAACAGTTTCTATGCTTTCATGCTATTTCCATGAGATGATGCATGTGGTCATGGTCTTTGTTGTCAGTATCGTAATCGATGACATCGTCAGTCATACCAATGTTCCTGGACATTGGCATAGCATTGATGCATCGCAATTTGTAATAGCATATCGTTCATTTTCTGTTGAAAAAACATCTTGAGAGGCATTGAGTCCGAACGGGAGTCGTTCAAAGCGATAACGACCTCAAAGAGTGTGGTCAGTTTGCTTAGAGATCCATAGAGCGCGATAGACCAATAACCGTATCTGGTATTTAATTTGCTGAAGACTTTTTGCACCACTGAGTATGTTGGTCATCTCCTCAACAGTAGACATTTTGTGGTATGTTCTTTTGATATTTTTGTTGAGGTCCTTGGGG
>JADBJO010005941.1:0-12500 GCA_016801955.1 Conus betulinus | reverse complement strand
CACACACACACACACTCACACAAAACACAAATACTAGAACTAATATATATATATATATATATATATATATATATATATATATATATATATATATATATATAAACAGAGAGAGGAGGAGGGCAGAAAGTGAGAAATGGGTTGAGGGTGTTCTGAACACACTCTAAAATCTTCTGGCACTCATCAGACCACACAATACTTTTGTTCTTCGCCCCTTTTGTTAATTCAGTCAAAGGGGCCGTCAGGGATGCAAAGTGGGGTACATATCGTCTATAGTAAAGACAATCATCCGATGAGTGACCTGATCTGTTTCTTTGCAGTGGGTTTGTGTAAGGATAAAATCGTTTCACTTTCCTTCCTTCTGGCATCATTTTTTTCCCCCACTGAAATCGTGTGACCCCAAAACTCGAGAGTCTGAAAACCGGCACGAGTTTTGGATGGTCTCGCAGTTATCCAAAACTTCGGAGTTTGGAACAAAAAACAAACAAACAAAAAAATCCAGCTCGTAAGTTAGAGAGGAGGTCACTCCATGACTTTGCAGCCAACAAAATTTCGTCAAAAAAGCTGACTGCACCACATTCATGGAGTTTCAGGGCTCTCATCATTCTGGCAAAAAAGATAAGGGCATTTTGCAAGCTGAATGGCATTTTCGTCCATTGGAAAAGTCCAAAAGGTGTTTGAAATGCTGTCTTTTCCTCGTCAGCTTCAGCCATTGGGATCTACCAGTATGCTTTTAGTTAAGTCTACTTTCACAAAATAATTTCCTTCTGAGAGCTGACACAGAAGTTCTTCAATGTCTGGGATGGGCTCCGCATCGAACACAGTGATCTTGTTTAATTTCCTGTAATCGATGCAGAACCGCACCGAGCCATCAGGTTTGTCCACCAATACAACTGGTGAGCTGTACAGATATGTAGAAGGTTCTATGACCTTTAAATCCAGCATTAATTTAATTTCTCTCTCGACAACTTCTTTTTTTTGCAAATGGGAGGGGGTATGGTCTGGGTTCGCACTGGTATTTCAGTAGTTAACTGAATACTATGGGGTTCAATTCCGGTCACTGTACCTGGGGTATCTGTCAACACATCCTGAAAGTCTTTCAAAATTTCTTTGAGCTGTTCTGTCTGACTCGTAGACAAATCATTCGACAGAACCACATCATCATAGGTTTCACCCTTGATAGATAGTAGGAAGGGGTACAACATCATCTGCACTGGTAGATGTTACCAATCCTACATTTGCTGTTTTCACAACCTTTGATCTGTCCCTGTACGTTACATTGGGTACAAAATCATCATTGATAAAATCTGTCATGTTGACATCAGTTTTTCACATAGGGCCTATCCATTCGACTGACTGGTGGTGGTTTGTACGCTCAAGATACTTCTTCAACATGTTCACGTGGAATACCTTCTCAGTGTTTGCCATTTTAGCTTATAATTAACTGCAGAAAGTTTTTCGACCACCTGAAAAGGACCCTTCCATATAACACGAAGTTTGTTGTGTTCATCAGTGAGTAGTACAAGGACTTTATCCCCTGCACTGAAGGAACGTGCCTTTGCTTTTCTATCTCCAAAGACCTTGTACACATCTGTTTTTCTATCAGCTATCAGCTGACGTTGAGCAAGCTCACATGCATCCTTTTAAACGATTATGCAGTTCATAAACGTATTGGTAAACAGTTTTACTGTCAGGTATGTCCGTCTTACTTGTCCATTGTGTGATCAGTAGATCCAAAGGACCCCTTGGTGAGTGTCCAAAAAGAAGTTCGAAGGGTGAGAATCCCAGTGTTTCTTTCATGTATGCAAAAAAAAGCAAAGCTGGTATGAAACGATCCCATTCATGGGGTTCCTGCCTTGCAACCTTTCTCAGCATGGACTTTAATGTTCCATTGAAACGTTCAACCATGTCATTCGATTGAGGATGATATGACGTGGTTAAAATGGAGGAGATTGACAACAGTCTGTAAATTTCTCTCATGAGGTCGGAAATGAATTCCATTCCACAAGCCGACAGAATTTCATCTGAAAGACCCACTCTGGAAAAAAAATCGCAAGTAGGGCTTCAGCGACAGACACTGTATCACTTTTTTTCAGTGGAACTGCTTCTGGATGCCTTATCGCTGTACCCTCAAAATTAAGATACAGTGATATCCGGAAGAAGATGGTGGGAAAGACCCAACAAGATCAAATAGCCGCCTTCCAAAACAGGATGGAAATGACAGGCATTTTGTACGAAGGTACACATGGGACGCGACCTTTCTGAGATGTCTTTGGCAGACGTCACATGAGCGGCAATATTCTGTAACTTGCTTTGTGACACCTGGCCAATAAAACGACTCAAGAAACTCTCTTTAATGTCCTTTTGATTCCGCAGTGACCAGCGAACAATTCATCATGAGCCGTGTGTAGTACTATCTCTGTAAGTGGCTTTGGAACGACAACTTGTTTGCTGTCCTGTCCAGGTACACACCTGTAGAGAATTTCAGAGTCCAATATGTATATTGGTTTGTCTGTTGGTATGTCAGAGGTTGTCTGTTTAGAAGCAGAAAGTATTGTCAACAGCGTCTCGTCTTTTCCCTACATTTCTTTTAGATCATCGGGGTAATTTGGAGTTCATCCAGTTTTGAGACTTTTAGCAGCTTTGTAGCTTTTCCCTGCTCTATGATGTCTGATCTAGTACTGACAAGACAAAGAACGAACAATCCTCCAGCACCACCATGTACTGTAGCGACACCTGGCAAATTGCCCAAGATCAAGTCACAGACTGGGTTATTGATAACACAGGCGGTGAGAAATCCGGAGTAGTACGGTGTATCGACCGACATTTTTGCCAGTGGAAACGTTTCTATTTTGCCTCCAAACGACCTGCACTTTTGGACAGTGCCAAGATACTGGTTTTGTAGCACGAAAGATTTTCTTACACTAGCGGTGGTGCACCCAGTGTCTCGCAAAAGCAAATCCTGCAATCCGTTGATGGCTTCGTTTCTAACACAAGTCCATCAACCGACTGATGTGGTGCCAAAAAAAAAGCCTTCTTCACAATCAGTGGAGACTAATGCGGGTTTTGAATCATTTGTTTTGAAAGGGCAATTCTTTTTATAATGGAACTTGCCATCGCAAAAGAAACATCGCATTGTCTGATCGGCGGCCGACTGACTGGTGTTACTTTGTGAACTTCGGTTCTGGTGGGATGTGTACATGACGCATGAGACTCAAGATGGAAGATTCTCCTTTCCTAGCCACGCCCTTATCCGGGTGAGCGATACAATACTGATCAGCCATCTGACACATTTCCTCAACGCTTTGAAATTGCTTTTCTGTAAGGAAAGTGGCCAGATCTTTGCTCACGCTCTGGAAAAGTTGTTCTCTAAGAAGCAGCAGTGATTGAAAAGTTTTGTTTGTTTTTGATAAATCGATCACTCGATCTAAGCAATGACTCATACGAATTAGAAACGACGGAAACGATTCTCCTTTGTCAGGGCGCACAGAACGGAAACGTTCGCGAAAACGATCGGCAGAACATTGACATTCTTGAGGAGTTTCTTTCAATTGATCCCAAGTTAAATTTTGTTTCGACGCGAGTGTGTGGTACAGTGCCAAAGCGCTACCCTTAAACAACGACGCAATATACTATGTCCACTTTTCCTTTGGCCAACCACAAGACGTTGCGTGACTTTCAAATCGGAAAAGGAAACTATCGATGTCATCCGTTTCTCCTCGAAAGGCGGTAACTATGGAATATATGCTGTTTCTGATTGAGGTGCGCTTACGGAACTGACTGGTAGAGCTGGTGGAGGTTCTCTCGATGCCTGTAATCTTTTAATTCCAGCATTCGTCTCTAATTCTAACTGCCTCAACTTAAAAATTGACGTTCTTTATCTTTTTCTTCAGATTCCCTCTGTAGTCTTTTTTCTTCAAATTCAGATTCTCTCTGTAGTCTTTTTTTTCTTCAGATTCCCTCTGTAGTCGTTTTTCCTTCTAACTCTAGTTTCCTTTGATTTTCTTCTCTCTCTCTCTAGCCTGTCTGTCCTATCTATGTATTGTTGCACATAGTTGGTAAGTTCTTCTCCATCAAAACCCAAGCGTTCTGCTTGCTGAACATATTTCTAAGTATGAATAAAACAATAATACGATATATGATGGTGTTGTATGTTTCACCAAAAAGTAATTATAATATATACGAACAAAAGAATTCAATTTCTGGTGTGTAAACAGAAAAACAGCTTACTAAAACAGGATCGATACGAAACCCCCAAGGAATATATTTTTTCCAAAAGTATTTGTTTTCGAAAACAGCTATCAATTTGGAATTAAAAAAAAATGAAGTTCAATGCTAATTACTGTGTTTTTCCAAACAAAGGAAAAAAATACAGTACTAAAGTTGTTTTTTTTTTCTGGAAATAAATTCTTTATAAAGTTTTAGTTCTTGAATGTTCTTGTTGTCAGTCTTTCTTTCTTACTTAATATTCACAAAACAAATGTCTCGCCTTATACAATAAATGAAAATGAATTTACAAAACAAATGGAATCACAAACAATTAGAAGGAGGGGAAGAAACACAAACTAGCGGAAATCCTACCTAAAAGATGAAATGTTGAAAAGAAAACTAGATAGGAGCTTATTGTAAAGAAGTATAGATTTTGGAAAAAAAAAAGGGGGGTGAGAAGGAAATGAAAGAATACACAGGTTCGTAAAAGTGAGGTGAAATCAACAAAAGCAAAAGAAGCCCTCAGACAGCACCCTAGTGGTCACTGTCTCCTGTGAAAAAACTGGAGACGGGGAAAAATCACGCACAATGCAGGGGGGGGGGGGGGGGGGGGGGATTAGGGGGGGGGGGGGTTAGGGAAAAAAAAAAAAAAAGAAAACTAGCAAAACTCAGAGTCAGAGTCAAAAGAAGAGAGAAGTCCTCACTCGCGCTGAAAACAAATTCACTGACACACACGAATAGAAAAAATAATGCAAAACATTACACGCAATAAATGATTACCTAATTTCTTTTTTTTCCTTCCCTCAAAACCTCCATGGTACAAATAGAAATATTATATTTTATCTTTTTTTTTCTTTCCTCTGAGGGTACAAATCAAAAAACCTTTTTTTTCCCAAATGAAAATATCTCTCTCTTTTTTTCCAGACCCCGAGGGCACAAATAGGAATTTTTCTTTTTTTTTTTTTCCAGGGGGAAAAAAAAATGCTAGCCACGCTACGTCGGGCACTGTCACTCTTGCACACACGCATTCATGACAACATTTACTCCATATGCACTCGCAATCCCTCCAATCAACCAAAAGGTGCACTACCGAATGTTTTTTCTTCTCCCCCTCTCCTCCAGGGGAAAAACACTTTACTAAATGAATCGAACAATTAATAAACAAATTCTATACATGTTTCACTCTCTCTCTCTTCACACTGAGAGATAAATCAAGCTACGAATTGATATCAATAAATTCTTACAATTCTTCCTCCTTCTTGCCGAAGAAAAAAAATACCCACATCCTCCAAAAAGATAAAGTCATGGCCTTTTACATGACATTGGCCCAAGATACAGACAAGGAGAATAAACCATTCATGCATTCATGATGCCATACCTGCATCAGAGATAACACTCGCCCCATACTGTCATGATGCCCTGTCCGCATCAGAAAACGTTCTGACCCCTTGAACTCTCCTGTCACTGGGGAACCGATGAGTTCCGACTCTACCCGGGGTCTTCAATTACTGGGGCTGAAACTATCGGTGTGTTCCCCACACCATGGCCATCGTTAAAACACCCGTCTCAGCACTTAAGAAACAGATGCCATTGCAGCATCAGCTGGCGGGGTGAAGGAAGGATGAAGGGCTGAAACACGAATAAGGTTCGTGTAAGTAACCTGCTTCCCAATTCAATATATGAATTCTTTCTGTCTCTTTCTTTTGGGTTTTCCCCTGTACCTTTCCCCAACTATCTATGGCTCACCTGATAATGACTGGTCAGCGGTGAGGACCCCTTGACCAACGTCCTGACAGGTTCGAGTCTTTAGGCCATATCTACTGGGCTAAAAACTAATTCTTTCCTCCCCCCTGCTAGTGAGTGCATACTCAGTGTTCAAAACACATGACCAGCACCTTACCAGTCCTTATTAAACTATCTCTCAGTGGTCACTTTCACCCAATGACCACCATTGCGTATTTCACTAAGTGATCCTCACAATTATTGGGGACGCCCGCTACACTGGTCAAGCCACATGAATATTCTTCCTTTTTAGTTGTGGCATGGGGAAAATGATTCATATCACTAGACTACATGTGATGGAGCGTCGCATGCCTTGATGCAAGGCTACGTCACATGGCAATCAGTTAACAGAACATGATTTATTTATAATAGAATAACATCACAACAGTGGTACGATCACTTCTATAGTGTATTCAATTCACTTGATAACACAAAGTGTGCTACAGACGTGGAAGATATTGAAACTGAAAAAAAATGTTAGGGAACCGTTTATAACAATCCCATAACAACAGAGGAAGTCAAAACTGGTATAGGAAATCTAAAACATGGCAAAAGTCCAGGGCCAGACAAAATAGTCAGTGAACTGAGAAAAGCACGCAAATGACTCGTTTATTTACTTTTTTGATGCATTGTTCAATAAATTGTTTGATTGTAGAAAGTTTCCAACAGATTGGCCGCAATCAATCATTGTACGAATTTACGAAAAAGGGGGACCTGGATAACCCAGACAATAATCGTGGTGTAGCTTTAACAAGTGTATTAATAAATCTACACACATATTTTAAATATGAGGCTAACAAAATGGGCAAAGAGGGAAGAAAATAATAGTAGAATAACAGGCAAGACTCACTTCGGGGTACAGAACGGTAGATAATATTTTCACTTTATACGCAATGGTTTAAAAATTTTCTGAAGAAGGACACTGAACCGTACGCCGCTTTTGTCGATTTCAAAACAGCAGTTGACTCAGTCAATAGATCTAGTTGCAAAGTGAGACGACTGCAGGCGGAAATCTAAACAAATCTCAAATAAATGTCAGCGAACCGCCCAGAAAAACGCGGACAAACGAGTCACAAGACAAAACACAACGCGTTTCGACCTCTTAGGTCTTTTTCAGGTGAGACACAAATGAATAAGATAACGAAAATTCATTTAGCTTTGATCGCTTCAGATCGCTTCAGAGTTCAGCGCAAGGAAGAAGGCGTTGAATGAGAACGAGGCTGTTGGAAGGGAAATAATGTGTGAGTCAAATTTTTCTTCAATATTTTGACCATTATTAGTATTCCTATCAGCAATATTATTATTATTATTATCATCATTACGACTTTGACTCACACATTATTTCTCTTCCAACAGCCTCGTTCTCATTCAACGCCTTCTCCTTGCGCTGCGCTGAACGATCTGAAGCGATCAAAGCTAAGTGAATTTTCGTTATTTTATTCGTTTGTGTCTCACCTGAAAAGAGGTCGAAACGCGTTGTGTGCTTTGTCTTGTAACTCGTTTGTTCACGTTTCTCTGGGCGGTTCGCTAACATTATTTAAGATCAGTCAATAGAAATAAACCATGGCATGTCTGAGAGAAAAACTGGTATCTGTGGGAAACTGTATATAGTTGTCCGTGGTATATACAATTCAGTACTTCCATGTGTACGTGAAAAAAAACTTTATTGTGACTTATTTACTTTTCTCGTGTGGTATTAAGCAAGGCTGTCTTTTGAGTCCTCGAATTTTGCATTTTTTTTTAAATGAATTGGCCATTGAAACGTCACGAAAGGATAGTCACGGCATACAACTGATCCCTGGAGCTGTCGAGATATTTATGCTACTTTTTGCCGATGATGTGACTTCGCTTTCCAGCATTGCTATTGGCTTACAGAATCAGCTGAATGTGCTGAAAGGTGAAGCAGACAAACTGCAGCTGACTGTTAATTTTGACAAGACTCATATTATTGTCCTTCGTATGGGTGTTCACATATTTCGCCAAGAAAAAAAAAAATGGTGTGTATAATAACGCCGAAGTGAAGGTAACCAACGCATATAAATATTCAGGGATGGTATTTACAACACGGTTAAGTTTGAATGCTGGTTGCTCTGAACCATGCAGAAAGGAGAAGAAAGGTGTAACAGCAATTTCAAGACGTATATATAAAAAAAAACAACAATAAAAATTTATAAATAATAAAAAAGACCCTCAACACAATTGATCCTTCTCTCTATTCTGGAAGTTATTCGATACGCAGATAGAGCATATCTTAACATATATACTGCAGAAGTACGGAGTCTTGAAGAGAATCATGACATGGAAAAAGTACACACTTTAGCTATTAAACGATTTATGAATAGTCCACTGCATTCATCTAATACATGGCTTACAGTGATTCTGGAAGATATCCTCTTTATATTCGAGCTTTCGAGAAATGTATCAAAGATTGGTTAAAACTTACACAGCTGCCAACAATCAGGGTATGTAAGCAAGCATATGATACGCTGCTCCAACAGAATGAGTTGGCTCAGTCAAGGCGATGGAGATAGAGGGATATTTATGACAGAATTTAAAGACCGTTTACTATCCTGTTTCAAACAAAACTGGCATTCTAAGATGGAAGAGGGCGCGTAAGTACTCTTGGTTCCATTCCTTTAAAAGTATTTTACAGCCAGAAAAAAATTCTTAATAGAGTTACCAACAAATGGCATAGAGACTCACCGGCTAGATTCAGAAATAGATCTCTAGGTCTGAGAGCCAACAAGAGGTGATTAATTTGGGAATTAAAAATCTATAGAAGGTTTTTGTATGATGTGTGAAAAATGAAGTGACAGAAGATGAAGAACATATAGTATTTGATTGTAATGTATACGAAGACATCAGGTCGAGGTTTCAGCTATTGGAGATAGTAGTTGAAAAACGTTATGATTTACGTGATTTGTTATCCACTGTCGATGCTAAATGTTATATGTTCACTCGCAAAGTATGTCGCAGAAGCTGTTAGCTCAAGGAAAAAAAGAAAATGCTTGACCTCACTGACTTCTGTGGTAGTGTCTGATGCTGATACAGATTGATAATGATCACTATTTCGTTTTCATTTCATTCCTTTTTTTTCTTTCTTTCCTTCTTTCTTCTCCTTCTTCGTCCTCCTCCTCCTCCTCCTCCTCCTCCTCCTCTCTCTCTTCTTCTTCTCTCTCTCTTCCCCCTCTCTTGTCTGCTTCTGTGTGTGTGTGTGTGTGTGTGTGTGTGTGTGTGTGTGTGTGTGTGTGTGCACGCGCGCCCGCGCGTCTTTGTGTATAAAGTGTTCTCTTACCATTACTTCTGCTGTGTATTTGATTTGTTATCAAGAATCCCTTTTTGATTTTTCTATTTCTTTGTTAGGAAATCTTTTGATTGTTTACATTTACTGAGCTATTCAGTTTGCTTGCTTCATTCCAGATTTTCCCCTCTCTTTTCTGGCGCTGCAAATATGATCTTTCTTCCCCTTGACACGAAGACTGTACAAGCCAGTGTCAATGAAATATGTCTGGAGCGTCTGAAGCGTCTCTCTGTCTGTCTGTCTGTATCTGCTATCTGTCTATCTATCTATCTATCTATCTATCTATCTATCTATCTATCTATCTATTGGTTTGTCTATCAATCTATCGACCTATCTTTCTACAGATTTGGCCCTCTGAACATTTCAGTTGGGAAGAAGCCAGAAATGTTGGTTGTATGTCGCTCTGTGCTTAATACGTGTCCATCATATGAATTCCAATCCATATTTACGAAAACCTTGCTTGATAACACAAGCTCTAAGTTCTCGTCAAGGATCTCCTATAGTGAAACGACTCACTGACCTATACTCCCTGACCTGTATGTCCTTTGGTGCACGTGCAAATTTACCTTGAACCATGAACTGGAGCAGCATTTATGGTGAAGAGATGAAATGTATTGTCGAGGAAAAGAAAGGTGTAAGTGTTATGGGGGCGGGGGTAGACGTGTGGATGCTTTAGCTGGTAGATTATATTAATATTTATAAAGCATCACTCGCGCTCCTCGTAACACACGCCCTCCACCCATAAACATGCGGGAAAAACCAAGGAACAATTTCTACAATTTAATGAAACACTTTATGGGATCAATTAACAACATTTATTCAATCAAGAAAAGAGAACTATATCTTCAATCAATTTGATAATTAGCTCCGAGCCCCCACCTTGGTTCTTCTCACCAGCTCCGAAAGTATATAGTAAGTCCTACCACTTATCACCCAAAAAAAATCAAAAATACGAAAAGAAATGGATGAGCGCCCCACACCCACACACAATCAAACAAATATATAGCAAGACATAGAGAATATTTGCCTCACCTTAGGTTTCGGAGGGGGAAGGGGGGGTGGTCTCACACCCACACACACACACACACACACAACACACACACACACACACACACACCCACGCTCGAACTCGGCTAAGCTCACACAGTTCTCAATGTCTGTGGGGGCGCCGTCCCACTTCTTGCCGCTTACTGTCGTCGCGTTGTCCTTGCTGGCACGGACTTTACACCCTCACATCTGAGGATGAAGGCGAGGGGTTGACCTCCAAGTTTCTGCTGGCCTACCCCTGCTCACTTGTTGGTCCCTGGAGTCTCAGCCGGGTGCCGGTTTCCGTCGGGGCCGAAATTCGCCCCCCACTCAGCCTCTCAGGTTGTCGTCGGCGCCGGGACGTCCGCCAGGGATGTCCCCCTCTTCGGCTCCCTCGCTGGAGCCTCGGCAGTACACTGGCCTATTAGACTTTGCCCAAGTCTCTGGTCACTCCGCCCACTGGACCGTCCTGTGGGGGTCTCCTATGTACTGCCGACGCACCGACACTTCACCGTGGGTCACACCTGACTGGGAGGTGTGTCAGGCACAGGAATCTCAGGGCACTGCCGCCCTACTCCTCTCTCACACCTGACACCCAAAGTTCCCTCACCGGAGATTCACGGAAGTCACACGGACGACGGGAATCTAGGAACGCTTGGTGACAGTCTCCAAAATCCCTACTGGTTGCATGTCCCAGACAAACACTACAAGCAGAGCAGACCCAACTTTCACGAGATTTGGGGGTGGCCTTTCCCCGTCGTCGGATCTCGTCACAGTCACAGAGACACCTCTGTTCTCTGTCTCAGACAGCCGCTGCGATTCTGCACTATGGGTCTCGCTCTCGTGGTCTCCTCGTGAGTCCACAGGAGTTCACACTTCTCCTGAGTCTCAGGCCTCTCCTTGGTGTTGTACCTTGCTTGAGAGCGGTGAACGAGAGCGCAGTTGTCTTCCCTTCTCGCTAACTTAAAACATGTCATATATCACACACACTCGGGGGACCCCCCCCCCCCCCCCCACACACCCCCCCCCCAGTACCCCCCCCCCCCCCCCCCCCCCCTCAGCTTCATACATAGTAGCTCCATTGGCCAGCACACCTCTGTCCAATGCCCTGTCTCAACCAACCACCACCCAGCCAGCCCCCCCCCCCTACTCATACACAGGCACACACATTTCGTATGTAGCTCTAAGTGAAGCCACAGGGTAATCACCCCCGTCAGATTTTAAGGAAGGCACTGGCATCCGACCACATGGAGTTAACTGGGGAGGATAAAAAAGGGAGAAGTTCTACCCTAGTCTTAATTAGGGACAGTCAATGACCGTTCCAGACCCCTACTACTCCAAACCCCCAACCCGGGATCCCCACTGCGTGTTGACCACGGCACCAAGACCCATGGGGCGAGAAAGGCGGAAAACGGGGACAGGGGAGATAACTCTAACCACGGGACAGGGAGGGTCAAAGAGCGTCTAGGATTGCCTGCCCCTTTGACAGTCGGGCTGACACGATTCTCCAACCGGCCAACACAAACACGCCAGCTCTTCGGAGGGTCGACCTCCTCTGTGATCCCCAAACTCAAAGGCTGGCTCCCGACCTATGTCCAGACAAGCCCGTTTGTTCTCCAAGGGATAGGCGGCCCAGCCCCCCAAAACAAGCGCTTATCATGTGCGCGAGTTTATAGAATGTTGGCCGTAAGTGCTGCGAGCGGTTATAGGTGAAAGATAACAGATAAAAAAAAAAAAAAACATCGGCCTTTTCCATCCCCCTCCTTCAGGTATTTCTTTAGGTCTGAAAAAAAAAAATGGACAGGGAAGGATTCAAAAAAAAAAAAAAAAAGGTTATAGTCCTTGATCTTAATTCTGTCACCAGTTTCGTTTTGTTGGCACAGCAGCCCACCTTCAAATCTAACAATTATGCGGTTTTAGTTATATATACCGAAAAAAATGTAATTCGTGTTTTAAAGCTAGCTAGATGATAACCGAAACACCTTGGTGGACTTGCTATTTAGTCCAGGAAAGTTCACAAGTGCTGGAATAGAATCACCATGGGGATAACTTCTAATACGAGAATTGCTATTATGGTGTGTGGTTGGAAGAAATGCATAAATAAAAAATACTGCCCATTGTTGTCAATAATAATTCGTGTTCAGTACCAAATGACGACCAGGTAGCCCCCAAAACTGAAATCCTG